>JAQFVV010013354.1:0-32500 GCA_028023455.1 Epiperipatus broadwayi
TTGACTGTTACAATATAACATATTACTCTCACAATGAGTCAGTAGACAACACTTAAATACTTTCATAACATAATATAAACTTATTCACGAAATACAAAAGCCCAAATACATTACTAAGGTAATTCGTAAATAGGATTCCCAAAGAATAGTTGTAAATAAGATCTATCTTTTGTTATTATAATGCCAATCTATTTTGTCAGATGAAATAGGAAATAGATATAACAAAAGATGAACACTGCTTGCAAATTCATTTAAATAATTCTTTGGAATCTAGTTTGTGATCTTAGTAATATATTTGGACATGTTTGTTTCATGAACAATTTATATTTTTAGTGTTCCATATTCGATGAGCCATAAAAATTTTTACATGCTCATTAAAAATGTTATGAATTTATATTATTAAAAACCAGTCAACACTTAGACAATCCCAATATCAATAACAATCAACAATTTCAAACTGTTGTCAAGGCAACTTCATTTTATGAATTAAAAAATAGAACGAAATTATGATTTGTATATATGAGAGTTGTGTACTAACATTTCTCATAAATATATTTGGTAAAACAGAATAGGAATAGTTATAAAAATTAATACCTTACCCTTCACATTTCCTTGATACCTTCATTTGAAGATAAAGTCTTACCATGGAACGTACAATTCTAATAAGGAAAAAAAAATACATCAATTAATTAATGTATATTTTAATAATTGTTTTTTTTTTTTAAATTTATTTAATAAAAAATATTGTCTAAATTATTGTAAGGGAATATTTAAAGCCACTAACTTTACAATGGCCAGCCATACAGAAGTTGCCCATATAGAAATACTTGCTGTCCACCATGGGGCGCTGTTAAAAGGCAGAATTTTATGCTGAGAAAGCCATGCTATATGCTCAATTGGAAAATACAATTGTAAAAGAGCATTATCAAAAACTCCCAGCCATCGGAGAAATTTATCTTTTTCCTAAAAAGATATATATATATTAAAATAATGGATTGAAATTATATGTCGAACTATTTCTATTATTTAGAATTGTTAAATATCTTTAGAAAAATTCAAACTTTATTTAAACTTTTCAAATACATTAGTATATAATGATTGCCCAAAATGTTTCTAATGTTGGTTAACGAAACGGTTTATCCTTTATCAATACCCGAGTGTGCTTTTGGTTAGAGAAGTGAGATTCATAGCACTCATAAAGTGGCTGGACGCTAAATATTTATAGGTAAAATGCTAACAGTAGAAACGCTTTCAGCAACTAATTACAAACAAGATAAGAATAACTTTAAATATTATATGATCACCATTTCATATGTTTACACATGCTGTTAATAAGAATACCAACCTCTCCATACCTTAATGCCACCAAGTGCAAGCTTTCGTAAACAATGGATGCAGGAAGGTTTGTGCATAAAATCCCTATTTAGTGTATACTCATCCAACATCCCCAAACTAGTTTCTAGCTTGTGAAGGTTGGATGAGTAGGCACTAGATAGGGATTTTATGCACAAACCTTCCTGCATTCATTAATTATGAAAGCTTGCACTAGGTGGCACTACTATATGGAGAGTTTGGTAGTCATATTAACAACATGTGTAAGCATATGAAATGGTGATCATGTGATGTTTTGATGGTTTTATACCTACCCCGCCCATAGGATAATGGTGATTGTGGTTGTTGAAAAACCAAAGATATCAAAATGAATAGATGCTGGACTGAGTTCAGATCTATATGACTACACAAGAAAATGAGCTTGGATTGGAAACATTATGGTGTTTTCATTTTGGGTTCATAGCTTTATAGTTAGCCAAATAGGTAAAAGATGGCTGCTGGAAGGTTGCATCAGATTCTAAGATGCAGCTGCAGTACTCTCAAAACCAAAGCTTCTCACTCATGAAAGCCACAAGCGAGAAACTAGTTTGGGTGATGTTGGATGAGTAGGCACTAAATAGGGATTTTATGCACAAAACTTTCTGTATTCATTGATTACAAAACTTGTACTTGATGGCACTACTGTATTGAGAGTTTGGTATTCTTATTAGCTTCAAATATTACATTAGTATATAACACTATGATTCAAATGGTATTTTACTTTCTTCTTCAAGTGTTGCTGGCTTGATCATAAACAATATTAGTATGAGAATTGAGGTCTGGGAAACTTTAGATTTGTGAATATTAAATAAGATTCAAAACACTGAATTTAAGATGATTCTCCAACCAAGTAGACCATTCGGTCTTTAACAAAATAGCGTAATTGGCTACAGCTTCACCTTAAATTTAGTATTTATGAATCTAAAGATAGCAGATTCGATTCCCATGTTAATGCTTTCAACTTACGAAAAGATAAAAGTTGACGTTATATACTAACTTGTGTGTTCTTATATAACGGTTGATTGTATTTGAAAAGTTTAGAGTCTGAATTTTTCTAGATATTTAACTATTAATTCTAGCTGATGGAAATAGTCCAATATATAATTGCAAGTAAAATACCATTAACACATACTTTCAGACAAACATTAAAATATGGCCATAAAAAATAAGAATTCTGCAAATAAAAGTTAACTATCATAATATAACTAACTACATTTATTCCAGTGATGTGATGTGCTGTAGCTTCTTAAACAAAGTCAGGAATCTCTCAGCAATTATACCAAGAGAAACTTGTTAGCTACTTAATTTTACATTCCCCAGTCTAAGTTTTCCCATATTCTGCTCCATCCCATTTCCACAACATAATCTTTGTCAACTCTATCTTTTTCCAAACAGCATAAAAACCAATAATCTACTTTCTGTATAATCACTTTTTTCATATTTATTTCCCCATAACTTCATTATATGTGCCCTTTCTGTTTTCAAGCATTTACATTCAATTAACAAATGCCTAATAACTTTCTATTCATTTCTTACATAATTTACAAACTAAATCACCCATATTTTTCCATTTACATGTATATTTTCTTGTTGCTAAAGATCCTGTTCGAGTCTTAAACAATAAACTACTTTCCTTACTATTATCATATATTAACTTGCACATAATATTCTGTTTATTTCTATATATATTTAAACTCTTTTTACTCTCCATACTATTTCTCCATCTCTCTAACTCCCTATTCTTTATTAATAAATTATTCTTTTATCCCATTCCTTACTATTATAACACTCAACAATCCTCCTAATACAATCATCCCATCTTTTGTACAAATATACTGATATAAATTCTTTATCCAAATCTTTTGCATACCGTATTACCTTTCTCACCCCTCCATACAGTAGTGCTACCTAGTGCAAGCCAGAGTAATCAATGAATGCAAGGTTTGTGCATAAATCTGTCTAGTGTCTAGCCATACCATATCCCCAGACTAGTTTCTAGCTTGTGGCTTTCATCAGTGAAAGCTTTGAACCTGAGAGCACTACAACTAGATCTTAATCCCTAGGTGGAAATTTTATGCACAAACCTTTTTGCATCCATAGATTATTATAGCTTGCACTAAGTGGCACTACTGTATTGAGAGTTTGTCACTGTTGGAAAAATTGAGAACTAATATGGAGAGTAAAAAGAGTTTAAACATATATAGAAGCAAGCAGAATATTGGGTGCAAGTTAATTTATGACAATAAAAAGGAAAGTAGTTTACTGTTTAAGGCTCGAACAGATTCTTTAGTAACAAGGGAATACACACATAAATGGAAAAATATGGGTAATTTAGTATGCAAGTTATGTAAGGAAGGCATAGAAAATATTAGGCATCTGTTGAGTGAATGTAAATGCCTGCAAGCAGAAAGAGTACAAATAATGAAGTTGTGGAAGAATAAGTATAAACAAAGTGATTATACAGAAAGTGGGTTCCTAGTTTTTATGCTGGGTTTAGGAAAAGATAAGATTTAGATATAAAAGCCGTGGAGTTGACAAAGATTATGATGTGCAAATGGGATGGAGTAGAATAAAAAAGAATATTGGGAAAACTTAGGGTGGGGAATGGAAAGGAAAAATAAAGTGGCGAACAGGTTTCCCTGGGCATAGAGGCTGAATCATTCCTGGCTCAGATAAAGAAGAAGCCATAGTGCATCACATCACACTGTTATAACAGCTTGCGTAAGCATAGAAAAATAATAATCATGTGATGTTTTGTAGTTTATATATATTCCACCAATATCACGACTTCAGCTTATTCAAAATTATTTCGGTAACATATTTTTATTCTTTCACCACATCTGTACCAATTGCCGTAATCTTTGGTAATTAATAGATGCAAATGATTGAGCTTAATAAATCTATGTCCTGTGCTGTCCCATCCAATATCACTAGACTAGTTTCAAGTTTATAGCTTTCCACAATGAAGGATGTCAGATTTTGGACCAGTGTTTGGACTTTTAGGATCTAATGCACATTCCCTCTGCCAGCTATCATTATTAAATACCATAAAATGCATCTATAAATTACCGAAGCTTACAGTAAGTGTTGTAGATATGGTGAAAAAAGTGTAGTATTCCAATATTAGTCAAAGTTAGTAAAGTTAATTATTTATTAACCATTTGTGATCAAGAAATGGAAGTTAATGCACATTAACAAACACGATCTATTTGTTATATAATGAGTGCACCAATAGCTCTTAACAAGCTTTTCAGAATATCCCTATCCTCAGACCGATTTCTAGCTCTAGCTGTCATCAGTGAGGTGCTAGGGTATTCAAGCATTAGATTTAAAATACCAGGTCAAGCTCAGCACTTTATCTAATGTTTAACTATTAAATAGAATATCTAAATTTTTCAGACATTCATGTCTTCAAATACAGCTTTCTAACTTAAATAACCATATGGGACTGAACTAAGTTCAGATACACCATTTATTAATAGCTTTAGCAATATAAAATTGTCAAGGCTTTAAAAGCAATAACAATAATTGCAAAGAAATCGAGTCATATCTCACATGACTTAATTTAATAAGCTTAAAATTACAGATGTTGTATAATGAGTATGCCAATAGCTCTTAACAAGCTTTTCAGAATATCCTCAGACCAATTTCTATCTCTGGCTTTCATCAGTGAAGTGCTAGGATATTCAAGCATTAGATTTAAAATATCAGTCAAGCCCAGCCTTTTCTAAGTAACATTAGTAGAATCTGAAATTTCAGATCCATAGTCTTCAAATCCAGTTCTAACTTAAATAGCTATGGACTGAAGTTCTTTCCTTATTAGGCTTAGCATATAAAATTGCGGCCTTAAGAGCAAACATATTTCTGAAAGCTTGTTAGGCTATTGGCCCTCATTATAACATTGTAATAGCATATTAAGTCCGTGTACATGACTTGATTTCCTTACAATTATTTTTTGCTCGAAGGCTTTGGTGTTTTATATGGTGCATCTGACGTTCAGTCCCTATGGGTATTTAAGTTGATAGCTGGTTTGAAGCATGGATTCTGAAATTTCAGATTTTCTACTAATAGTTAAATATTAGTAAAGTTCTGGGCTGACCATATTTTAAATCTAATGCTTGAATATCCTATCTCACTGACAAAAGTCAGAGCTAGAACCGGTCGAGGTAGGGATATTCTGAAAGGTCTATGGCTCCCTTATAATTGTATACAAACTATTAAATTAAGTCCATGCTATGTCTTGTTACCTAGCAATGATCAGTTGGTGTTAAACACTACTCTTTTATTATTACTAAATTCAACAGTACTAAATACACTACTTTCTTGAATATGTAACGTTTAAAATTGTAATCATATCACAAGCTCTCATTCTAAATATGTTACTCAGATATTTTTGCAGTACTCATAATGAGACTTTAATAAATTTGCGAACAATAAAAAGTAAAATTATTTCAATTTATTAAAAGTCTCGTTATGAGACTGACGCAAAAATACGTGTAAGTTTTGGAACAAGAGTTGTAATCTCTTATATTCTTATTTATATAAGTGTTAAAGTAAGTTTTATTGTGTCTGAGTTACTTATTCAAGTATAACACAGTTGATCTTTCCAAGATGTCCAAAATTTCTTCTACTCTTATTTCATAGCTCCTATAAAATCTTTTTTAAAAAAACCCACAATGCATTTTCACAATACTTTATTTATGACAGTTTCAATTGCCTAGCAGTCTTCTTCAGATATTCTGAAATATCTCTCTACAAACATCTTTTCAAATTATGAAAAAGATTCAAAACTATTAGAATGAAATAAAACTTTGTTACACTAAAATGTGTTTTTTAAAGAAGCTGACATGTAACTGATTTTGCACAATATTTAAAATATTGTAAAAAGCATTTTAAAGTGGGATTTTTTAAAGAGTCAAAAATGATTCTGTATTTTGTTTGAAAACAATACATCAAAGTCCTTTGCATTTTTTTATTTTAATACTAGGCATAATCCCTCTAATGTCCTTGTCTTTCACCTATTATATTTTAAATATATCACTTAATCAAACAGCACAAGGCTATTTTAATTTTATACATTTGCATCAGAATGACCATAATTCACTTTGGCAATTCTCTTGACGTTCACACCCAATTCTTCTTAGATATCATCTTCAATCTATCAAGATAAAAGTCAAGAGGGGAGAGGGAAGTACAGAAGTATTATAATTATTTTTTAATTATATAAAATAAAATTTATATGAAGAAATTAAAACAAATACATTTCAAGCCGAGACCAATTTTTGATATAATCAAGCATTGAATTTCACCTTAAACGTGATTTATCTTTCAGCTATGTTGCATAAAAGCATTTCTCATTAATTTGAACTTTTGTCTTGCAAGTTTAATCGCATTCAAAGATGAGTTCTGTTATGTTCGAAGATAGTGTCAACAAAAAAGGGATTTATTAGGAAATTTGCTAAACTAAAAGTTTAACGAAATTCAGCAAACTAGAGAAAAGTTAATGTTCCATAAATGAAAATAATATTAACTTCAGCAAAATCTTTAGGTGGAAATTATCCCTTTACATTATATTTTCAAGAGCTATAGTGTACAATTTGTTTAGCATATAGAATACATATTTTAGAGGGCTTAACTATTAACAAAATATCCCAAAAGAATTCCTAAAGATTTCAATTAGCAGACAATTATCAATGGCTTTATCAAGTCCTTCATTTCTTCATTATGCCCATAGATTTGGCATTCATTAACAAAGTGACTTATAATTTTGTGTTTGTCCATATTTATGTCAATCAATGATGGTAAATTCTGTTTATAAAGTAGATGAGCACAACAACCATAGGTTGTCTTGAATCTATTGATGAGAGTCCATTTATATTTAGGATGGACAAATCTAGCTGGCTTTATTGTTGGATCTGTAAAAATAAAGTTGTTGGAACATCATAAGAATTTCATTTTTTTATACCACAATTTTTTTAATTGTAGATTTGTGATTGAACATTCATAAAATGGATCTTGATTTGAGATGAGTTTTAGGTGGTGAAATTAAATCTTGAATTATTGGTAAATCCAACCTGCTTAAAAGCTTCTTGCACATTTTCTGTGAAGCAACTTCTTTTCTGACATCCAATGGAGAAGATGTGGAAAGAACAGGAAGTCGTGCACATGAGTAGATTTGAGTGAACCAGTCATATTTCTCATGGTAAAATTTAACTGAGTATCCAGAAGTTAACTAAGAACTTTTTCTTTAACAAGGGGCACAATATTCACCAACAGAATACACTAGTGGTAAGGAATCTGTTCGTAAAGTACATATCACAACCCCAAGCAATGCCATCTAGCTTTCCAAGAAAGTTATTAATAAAAATGAATTTTGATCTAACCTTAATTAATAAGAAAAATAAATTATGCTACAATCCAAGATTACTTCTAAATAATAACGGTTAGGATTATATTTTAGTCTGTTATTGCAAAAGGTTAGATCATTCACTGTTGTTTAGATGAAAAATGTAACATTCTGTTTTTATTGGAAAGACTCCAGTTTTTGGAAAATATTTCCCGTCTCTTCATATCCTTATCGAAAGAAAAAATTTATAGTCGGAAAGTAATATCATCAGCATAGATGAATTCCTAGCATAATGTTTCAGGATGAACTGTCTCCATCCAAAATCTTCAGAAAATCAAAAACTATGCAAGATCCATAGAATTACATAACCTGAAAAAGCATGTCAAGGAATTTTGTATATTTTGTTAACAATTTATTTTTATTATTCTTTTTTTTACATTTTCCCTTTATTTTTAAATGAATTGATTAATTTATATATACATTACAGGTGCACCTTTTTGCATTGAATCTATCATAGGTAATCTTAATTAGGTTTAATTTAAAACTCAATGGTTTTATAACACTTTTTTTTTAAAATGTAATATATACGTATATACTGTAATTTGATTTACAAGTGTCAAATTTTTTGCACTCACAACTTTGAAACCACCCCCTGCAGATAAATATATTAGTGATCATTATTAATCATTTATTAAACTAGAGATTATCCTTAGATAGTCATAGACTTTAAACAATAAAAGATTACCTTTTTTTAATTATAAAAAAACACATGGAATAACACAACTGCATCCTCTCTTTTTTCACAGGTAATGTCTTTTTATATATTAATATTCTTCAATAGGTAATCTTCAGAGAAGAAACATATCACATGATTCTTGTATATCTTTCATCTTTAGTTAAAGAGAATCTATTGATCTAACATATAAGCTGTTTTTCTATGAACTATGTGGGGAATAAACATTCAAGTCCCCTTACACAAAAGAATTAAGATTTAATATTTTTTTTTTTTTTATGTCTTTGGAAAAATAGATAAGAAATACAAGATTAATAAAAAAATTAATTTTAAAGCCATGGAAAAATAGAACTAGCATTTTGTAGTAGCTCTAGTGACAATTTTATTTCTTTATTTTAAAGAATGTATTACTTCCTGTCACTATACACATTTATTTACTCTACTTTTTAATCCGTCTGAATAAAATCTTGTAACTCAATTTTCACCCACTTCACAATTTCTGATCTACTTGAAATTTTATTATATATGCAATCTCAACGACAATACTTTTTTTTTTAAAGTTTGCAAAAAATTTTAGCAAAAAATTAATGAATAATTTAAATTTTTAATTTTATATGTAATGTTAATACTAGCAGTTTCTATAGGTATTCTTTGTAATAAATGACTGTTGAAAACTGGTTTAATTGATTTTTCTCATTTCTTGTAAACTTTTATTTAATCTATTTGATTATTAATCTTTCTATCATCTCATTTTGATAATTCAATACAACATATATAAGACTAAAAAGTATAAAATAAAACAATATATAAGAATTAATACCCTTGACATATAGTGAAATTAAATTCTTAAAAAATTGCAATAATATTTCTTAATGCTAAGCCCTTTCAGAGCTTTCATCTCCATATTCATAGCCTTCAAACATGATAATTTACGCAAATCTATGCAAGCTCATTTATATTGTCCATCTCTTTGAAATAGAAAAGCATGTATCCTTCCTGTTTATTGCCTTCATATCTCTTGCTATATACCATGCCTCCTTAATCTTCCTTTTGATGTCACTCCTCTCAGTGGAAATTATTGTAGCACTTGCAGGTTCAAATTCATGATTAGCCATTTTTGGTGGTCCACAAACACTGAGCTACCTTCATTTTTGACCTACAAACAACACCACATGTGGTATACAAGATGACATGCCCTCAAGCAAACTGTGGAGCAGTAAACTACGGTGAGACTCGGGCCACTATAAACAATAGAGTGGCTCAACACAAATATTTATACAAAAGAGTCTATTAAGCAGAAATGAAGATAACTCAGTGTTTGTGGACCACCAAAAAATGGCTAATCATGAATTTGAACCTGCAAGTGCTACAATAATTTTCACTGAGAGGAGTGACATCAAAAGGAAGATTAAGGCAATAAACAGGAAGGATACATGCTTTTCTATTTCAAAGAGATGGACAATATAAATGAGCTTGCATAGATTTGCATAAATTATCATGTTTGAAGGCTATGAATATGGAGATGAAAGCTCTGAAAGCGCTTAGCCTTAAGAAATATTATTGCAATTTTTTAAGAATTTAATTTCACTATATACGTCAAGCGTATTAAATCTTACATAGTTGTTAATGGTGAAGAAAAATCTGAAATTAAAATAAAACAATAGAAAATAAAAAATTTTAAAGAAATACTTTTATTTACATAAATTGTTTGTTTCACAAATAAAAGTCTGGGACATACTTCATATAAATAGAAAATAAGATATTTTTTTAACATATGTGGCTCAGCAAACTCATAAATATTGTCTTAAACCAAAATTAATTACCATAATGGTTGATAATTGTCTATATACTCTTGTAAATTATTTTAATATAAATATCATCTATGTTCTTAATTACCTTTTACAATGCTTTTTTACAACACACTATTGATGATTTCGATTGCCCGGCAATCTTTTTCAGAATTTAAGATTTGAAAATATAAGTAGAAGTTCTGAAGAAGATTGTTGGGGCAATCGAAACCGTCAATAGCGTGTTGTAAAAAAGCATTGTAAAAAGTAATAAAGAACATAAATGATATTAATATTATATAGATTTGGCAGTGCAATAAGAAAGATGAAGTTATAATGCTCCATAAAGATGTAAATTATTTTATTATATATAACTATAGTAGCAAAATGACAAAAGAATATTAAAGATATTAAATTGTAATACTTAGTTGATAAGAAGATTCATAAAAGTTGAAGAAAGTAGAACTAAGTGTAAACAATGAGGATTGCCAATTCCTCTACAAGCTTTATGATAAATGCTTAGCCAGAGCCAGCACTTAAAATATGTCAGGAATCCCCCCCCCCCACCCAGGTTTCGTGCTTTGCACTACTCAGAGAGGTTTCAAGGTAGGTTCAGACACTAGATCTTCGTGCCAAAGCACGAAACCATGGTCAGGGGTTGGAGGAGGGGGCTTCCTGACTGAGATATTTTAAGTGCTGGCTATGGCTAAGCATTTATTATAAAGCTTGTAGAGGAATTGGCAATCCTCGTTATTTATGACTTACAAGCTTAAGAGATAGGGTCATGTGATCTATGACTCTAAGCGTATTTCTAAATACAACAACCCCATATTTTTATTTACAAAAGGCAAATAAAATTTATTTTTGACTTCTTCATGCATTTCCGCACAACAAAAACATTTCTTTAAAAAATTATATTATTACATATTTTTTTAATCTGCTATATGTTCTGTAACCATACTTTTAATTGTAGGAATGCCTTGCATGGTTTGGGTTAGTGGCAGTGTCAGACTATGGAATATAACGTTCTCAGAACGATTCCAATTCTGACTCTTCTGACATTCAAACTTTTTACGAACTCCTGAGTAATAAAGCGATTCGATTATTTTAACTATTGGTATCGATAACTTAATGATTCTTGAATTCAAGATTATTTTATTCTCATTTCTGCTCCACATAAAGCGTTCTTTTTTTTCTACATTATATTCGTTTAATGCTTATGCATATGTTTATATAGTAATCTTAATGAAATGTTTATTTATAGTGAATCTATATGATGCAGAATAGCGATCCATTATATAACTCTACTCCAAAGTCATCTACTGTTAGTACGAATAATCAATAAAACTAGATGGAAAATGTAGTAGTAGTCTCAACAAATCGATCTTTGGCCAGTTACAGATCTGGAAAAAAAAACTCAACAACAACAGCTGTCCAATCAATCCAGTATTAGTTTTAGAATATCCCTGCATGGTGATCAAGTGACAGATTCTGGAACGTAAAGTGCTTGAATTGATTCCAATTTTGGCAACTGCCGTCCTTCAACTTCAAAATCCACTTTTTATAGGGAAGTCTATGGCTACCAAAATATGTAAATAAGACATCTCTAGAACATTTATTATCATCCCAACATGGATGATAAACTCAATTTCTTGTATCATAAACCAATGTGGTAACAAGTAGTATAAAGTAGAACAAACCAACTAAACATACAGTAAACAAATACTATTAATAAAAATAAAACTTAAACACATGTAAAATAAGAATTATTAATTCCATTTCTATTTTGAAAATAACGGCTACTTTTGACAACTGTGCTAAGCATTGCAAATGCATTAAGATTATGTTTAATGTTTTCGATATGTTCTCCGCTTATGAAATGTTAGTGTTATCTTTATAACATCATCACATATTAAATAAACACTATTAACAAGTATTGTGAAACGATGTGTTAATTAAAATGGAGTATTATTCTGTGCCCCAGCGATCACTAATCAGTAAGCTGCCTTTAACGTCTATCTCTGATTGGGTCAAATTGTGATAAACACAAATGAAAAATAAATAAATGTGGAACATTAAACTTGTTAGTGAAGTGAACTAAGAAACTCAAGCTGTTGTGCATATAAATATTAATTATTAATAGTCAAACTTACTTTATTGTCACACGTACCTACCCTTTGGACACAATAATCATGTTTTTAATATAGATGTTAAAAGTAACCTGCGAGTTATGAACTTTGTTTTGAAGCTATGCGAATGTGTATATGTTTATCCAAATGCAAAGAGGAAGATTAATATGACAATGAATTTGATTACTTTGCTTACTAACAGGGCGATCCAATACCAAACTGTTACAAATATCCAATAACAGACAACTAGAATTCTTTTGGAAAAAAGAGAATTGATTATTCTATGCCTAATGATTATATTATGAAACATCTTTTATTTAAAAATCACGATTCAAGAGCAAGATTGATTGATATCTATTACTTGGAAGTTTCTTAAGAGAAAGAAAAAAAATACCGTCAATGTAAAATAAGGTCTTTTTGTAGATCTCTTAATGATGAAAACAAAATGTATCTTCAAAAATATTTAGATGGATAATATTAATTCTGAGAAAATGTCTTCCATCACATGATTACCATTTCTTATACTTGCTCATAACTGTTATTAAAACAGGTAACACTCTCCATACAGTAGTGTCACTCAGTACAAGCCAGAGTAATCAATGGATGCCAGAAGGCTTGTGCATAAAATCCCTATCTAGTGCCTACTCATCCAATATCCCCAGACGAGTTTCTAGCTTGTGGCTTTCATCAGTGAGGAGCTAATGAGCTTGGATTGAAAATATTATTGTGCTTTCAAATTTTAGACTCATAGTTTTGTAGTCAAAATAAAAGGTAGCTGCTGGAAGGTTGCTTAGACCCTAAGATCTAAGTGCAGGTCTCTCAGATCCAAGGCTCCTCACTGATGAATGCCACAAGCTAGAAATCTAGTCTGGGGATATTAGATGAGTAGGCACTAGATAGGGATTTTATGCACGTTTTCTGGCATCCATTGATTACTCTGGCTTGCACTGAGTGGCACTATTGTATGGAGAGTGTTTGCCTGTTTTAAAATGTCTTCCAGTGTATTATTAGGTTCATAGGTGAATATAATTAGATAATTCAGGAATTTAAATGTTATGATGGCAAATTATTAATGCCAAATGACATGTTTTAACCAGAGTATTTGAATACAATAACCATGCTAGCACTATTTTGATCAATAAACCTGTAGAAAATACATTTGCAATAGTGATAATTCGCTCTTCCGCAAGTTGTTAAGAGTGAAGTGAAACCAGTTCCAAACTTAGCAATTACTTCTATCTTCCATACCCTAATGCTATTGGGTGTAAGTTTTAGTAACCAATAGCCACCAGATGATAGTGCTCAATAAATTTTTATAGCCAAAATAGTATTTAATTGGGTTATGAGTCAAGGGCAGGCAACAAGATGGAAGAGATGCAATATGCAGAAGATTTGGATAAAGAATTTATGTCAGTATACTTATACAAAAGATGGGATTGTTGGGTATTATAGTGGCAAGGAATGGGATGGAAAAATAGATGCATTAATAAAAAAAATAGGAAATTGGAGAGATGGAGAACTAGTATGAAGAGTGAAAAGAGTTTAAATATATATAAAAGCAAACAAAATATTGGGCGGAGGTCAATTTACGATAATAGTAAGGAAAATAGTTTACTGTTTAAGGTTCGATCAGGATCTTTAACAAGGGAATATATACATAAATGCATAGAAAATATTGGTCATGAGAGATTCCCGACTCTGAAAAAGGAGAAGTCACAGTGCATTGCATCGCCAGTGCATTTATTGATTACTAAAGCTTATACTGAATAGCATAAAGGTAGGGAGAGTAGCAATGTGCAAGCTACAATCACGTGATGTATTGTTGGTCACATGGTGCAATGGAAGAAATATATATAGCTATCCCGACATAGTGATTAGATATTTGATACCTTTAAGCATCACATGATAACCATCTCTTATACTAGCACATAATTGTTTATAAACAAGGCAAAACTCTTCATACAGTAGTGTTATCCTGTTTATAAACAATTATGTGCTAGTATAAGAGATGGTGATCATGTGATGCATTATGGTTTAACACCAATCCTGCCTAATAGGATAGCGGTGGCTATGGTTGTTAAAGAGCCAAAGACACCAAAATGTATGGGTGCTGAACTGAGTTCAGCCCATGTGACTATATAAGCTATTGAGCTTAGATTGAAAATATTTTTGTGTTTTCCAATTTCATTCTCATAGTTTTATAGTTAAGTAGAGATAAAAGGTGGTTGCTGGAGGGTTGCACTAGATCCTAAGATCTAGATGTAGTGCTCTCAGATCCAAAGCTCCTCACTGACGAAGGCCACAAGCCAGAAACTAGTCTGGGAATATTGGATGAGTAGGCATTAGATAGGGATTTTATGCACAAGCCTTCTGACATCCATTGATTATTCTGGTTGGCACAGGGTGGCACTACTGTATAGAGTTTTGCCTTATTTATATTTGATACCTTTAGTTCACCTGATGTACAAAGGTTGTTTGTGAAATATATATATAGTGGAAAGATCTGTTTCTGCAGTGATGAATGGAGTGAAGCGCGGGGATGTTACGATGAAAACCAAAAAGTTTAATTCACATTTTTTTTTAAAAAAATATTTTATTACACAAACGTTTACCATATCCACACTTTATATAAAGATAATAAACATTTTTTTCTATACACTTGGCAGCGATTTTAAAATGCGCAAATTATATCTTGAAATACAGGAGTGGATTTCAAACATTTAATGCTTGATTGATAATTATATCTGGGAGAAAAACATTAATTACTAAAAATGAAAATCAGGTTTGGAGGCCTTACATAAATGGAAACTTAAGGTTGGAAAAAAATCGACTACATACACAAACATCGCCCAATTGAGAAAATATTAATAATAATTCAAAATATAATTGGAGTTCAATTTCCAAATGTTAATAAGTATAGTTCAGGTATAAAGTTTTGTAATTAAGAATTAAAAAAAGTCACGTGTTATAGCACAATTTTGTATGGATTTAATCATGAAGTATAGAAAACGAGCAAAACTGTCAATTGATTACAAGTTTTAAATAAATATGAAATATGCTTTACCTGAAAACCTAATCCATAACTTAAGGTCCACTTTAACATCGGTAGATCATCAAATAATCTTAACACGGTTCGGCAGGCACTTAACTGGTTACTAAAGATTTGTAATTTTTCTGAACATCTCCCCTTGAAATATCCGGATAAAAACAAAGAGCCGTAGGTAAATGTGCGGACAATCTTTTCTCTCCCACGATGAGTATTTAAAATCCCCACTGTTAAATCCATTGCTAAATACTCGAAGAAGCAGTCTTTATTTACCGTTATTTGGGTCGAGAACGATATACGCGACCTCTTCTGAGATTAAAATAAATTAAGATTGCACAATTCTCTAATTATCAAAATTGATACATGTTTCAGTTTTTTGTTCACAAAAGTCATTCATTAATTAAAAAGGAAAATGTTCAATGTAAAACTACATTGTTAAGAATTGCTTGCTCGGTGCTTCCCAATTCAGGAAAATAATTCGTAACTAATAATGATAAATCGAATGGTCTCTTGCTTGGGAGTTTATAAGAGCAAGTACCGGAAGTAAGGAATCTGAACCGCAGTTCATGGACCTTGAACCAGAATCTGAACCATTACAGGGCATCGTAATGTCTCCGCTTAGAAATCAGACTTCACTTTTTGATAAGTTCCTAGATAAAGATTGCAAATTTATTGTATTAACTTAATCGAAAGATTGGAATCTGATTTCCAAATGAAAACAGTTTTCCTCACTAATACACACTAGTTCGCCAGGTGGGCCAATCAAGGATCTTAAACATTTTAGGAATATTTTTAAAAAAGGATAATCATAGATTAACAAATAAAAAACTTTTGAAGTACTTTTTTTTTTTTTTTACAGAGTTCAGGTATAAATATTTAAAAAACATTTTACCAAATGTGTCAGGATGATGAACATTAGTTTCTTAATTTTAATTCTCAAATAATAGTATAGGCGGTAAACGGCTGAGCAAATGACTTTTCAACTATTTCTATACGGGATAAGGAAAGTCTCAGGTAATCCGGATCGATCAAATGACTGTTGATGCGCCGACTAAAAACAAACGCCAGTTTAACGCAATACAAGTGGGGGGGGGGGGGTGCACTGAGGGATCAGATGGTGTGGAATCTACTCCTGGCGATTATATTAAACGGGTTCTGTTTATTCATAAAAATTTCAATATATTAAATGTATACAATATTGCACTCTCTTAACAATTTGAAATAAGTTTAGACTATTCTCACGAATGAGATCCATTGTTCCAGCACCATGCTGTATTACAGCGACACCCCGGAGACACTGACTAACTAAATGTAAATAAAACAAATAGCGCTAAACAAAAATAGAAGGAAGATTTTTAAAACGCTATAAATCCTTCCTATAAAATATTATTAGCCGAAGAGCATCATACAGATTTTAGTATAACACAAGAAGTATAAATATACTGTAATTTGGGAGAAAAAAACATATAGTTACGGCATGTGTATTAATCGTGTATTTGAGCTTGAGTCCACGAGAGTGCGCTGCTTCTATTATGTACTGTACTGGAAGATATTAATAAAAGTGGAAGAGATGGGAGTAAAAAATTTTGGAATTACATTAAAAGGAGAAATGTAGGGGAAAGAGAGATAGTATTAATAGATGATGAGGGAATAGAGTGTAGCTCCAGAGAAGAGGTAGAGAGAATCTTAAATAGATATATAATGGATATAGAAAAGATGTTAGATGTGAAGGAAGTAGTGATAGAAAAAATGAAAGCAGTTAGTAATGGGAATATTAGGTTCACAAAAAATGAATTGAATGAGGCAGGGAAGAGATTGAAAAGTGGAAAGGCGAGAGGTTTAGATGGATGGGCAGCAGAGATGGTAATGAATTTAGGGCATAGAGCAAAAGCAAAGTTATTATCATGTTTTAATAAAATGGCACAGAAGACAGTTTTTCCGGTTAGTTGGAGTAATACAAGAATAAGATTATTATTTAAAGGAAAGGGTAAGGATCATAGAAAGTTAAATAATTATAGACCGATAGCGGTAACATCAGTTTTATATAAAGTTTTCTCATATATGTTAGCTGGAAGAGTTGTAAAATGGATGGAAGAGAATAATGTAGTGGGGGAAATGCAAGGAGGTTTTAGGTCAGATAGGCGTATAGGAGATAGTTTGTTTGTAGTTACACAACTTATGGAGATGAGTAGGAATTCAGGTAGATCATTATATATGAGTTTTATAGATATAGAGAAAGCATATGATAGAGTAAATAGAAATAGATTATGGGTAAGGTTAGCCAATTTGGGAATGGATGAAGCTTTAGTAAATATTATTAAGAAATTATATGAAAATAATTTAATTATTATACTTACAAGTTAGGGGATATAGAATCAGTTAAAGTTAAAAATGGGGTGGGATTAAGGCAAGGATGCCCTATGTCACCTATTTTGTTTTTGTTGTTTTTGAGTGAAATGGAGAAAGCAATAGAAAGACTAGGAAGAGGGGTAGAGATACCATTAATAGGTGGCAAGGGAGTATATATTTTGTCGGGTCTTTTTTTTTTGCAGATGATATCTTTTTGTGTGCAGAAAGAAGAGAAGATATGGAAATTATGTTGAGGACATGTGCAAGGGTGGGTAAAGAGATGGGGGATGGGGATTAAATTTAGTGAAGAAAAATCAAATATAATGATGGTTAATACTGGGGAAAGAGAAGATGTAGAATTTTTATTGGGGGAAAAGTTAAGTGTGGTGGATAGATATAGGTATTTGGGAATCATCTTATGTAATCAGGAAAATTGCTTGGATGAATGGGAGAAAAAATTGGTAAATGAAGCAAAGAAAAGAAAGGGTTTGGTAAAGAAACTAACAGTATTTTAATATAATAAATATGATGTAGCTAGAATAGTATGGAAGGGAGTTGCAGTAGCAGGGTTAACATATGGTAATGATGCAGAGAAAGTACAAAGGGAAGTAGGAAGACATGCATTAGATGCAGAGATGTGGACAGCAAAGGAGGCAATTCAAGGAGAAATGGGATGGTCAAGTTTTTATATGAGAGATGCAAAAAGTAAAATGAAAATGTTTGGTAGGTTGCAGTTTATGGATAGTAAGAGAATAGCAAAAATAGTGTTCAATTGGGTTATGAGTAAAGGGCAGGTAACAAGATGGGTGAGAAAGGTAATGCGGTATGCGAAAGATTTGGATAAAGAAATTTATATCAGTATACTTGTATAAAAGGTGGGATGATTGTGTTAGGAGGATTGTTGAGTGTTATAGTGGTAAGGAATGGGATAAAAGAATAGAAGTATTAATAAAAAATAGGGAGTTGGAGAGATGGAGAACTAGTATGGAGGGTAAGAAGAGTTTAAATATATATAGAAGTAAATGGAATATTGGATGTGAGTTAATTTATGATAATAGTAAGGAAAGTAGTTTATTATTTAAGGCTCGAAAGGGATCTTTATCAACAAGAAAATATACATGTAAATAGAAAACCATGGATAATTTAGTGAGAAAATTGTGTAAGAAAGTTATAGAAAATATTAGGCACCTGTTGATTGAATGTAAATGCTTGAAAGCAGAAAGGGTACAGATAATGAAGTTATGGGAGAATAGACATGAACAAAGTGACTATACAGAAAGTGAGTTATTAGTTTTTATGTTGGGTTTGCGAAGAGATAAGGGGGATTTATATATAAAGGCCATAGAGTTGACAAAGATTATGTTGTGGAAATGGGATGGGGCAGAATATGGGAAGACTTAAGAGTGGGGAATGGAGAATAAAATGTCTAATAGGTTTATCTGGGCATAATTGCTGAGATATTCTTGACTTCGTTTAAGGAGAAGCCAAATACATCACATCACATCACATCACTTAGACTGGGGAATGGAAAATAAAGTGGCTAACAGGTTTCTCTGGGCTTAAGCCAAATACATCACATCACATCACTTAGACTGGGGAATGGAAAATAAAGTGGCTAACAGGTTTCTCTGGGCATAATTGTTGAGATATTATTGATTCCGTTTAAGGAGAAGCTACATCACATCACAGATGGCAAGTATTTAAAATACATGCACTCTTCACATACCTGGTTACTAATTGTAAATATAGGAGATTTGAACTCCGACTTTCAAGCACCCTTCAACTATCTCTACTATTTGACAAGGCAGTATTTTCATTATCAGGTCTTTTATTTTCTTGTGCATGGCAAGTAGGGAAGATATGAAAGTTATGCTGAAGACTTGCGCAAGAGTGGGTAAAGAGATGGGATCAAAAGTAATGATTAATATTGGGGAATGAGATGAGCAAGAATTTTCTTGGTGGATATAAAGTTAAATGTGGTGAATAAGTACAACTGTTTAGGAATCGTCTTAAGTAGTCAGAGGAATTGATTGGATGAATAAGAGAAAAAACTGATATTAAGGAAAGAAAAGAAAGGGATTGGTATAGAAATTAATACTGTTTTATATAATAAATATGGTGTAGCAAGAATTGTATGGAAGGGAGTGATAGTAGTAGGTTAACTTATGGTAACGTTGCATTGTGTTAGTAAAGCGATGTTAGATTACTTAGAAAAAGTACAAAGAGAAGTAGGAAGACATGCATTAGAAATAGATGTGTGGATGGCAAAAAAGGCAATTCAAGGAGAAATGGGATAGTCAAGTTTTTATATGAAAGATACAAAAAGAAAATGAAAATGTTTTGTAGATTGCAATTTATGGATAGTAAGAGAATAGACAAACTAGTATTTAATCGGGTTACAAGTAAAGGACAGGCAACAAGATGGCTGAGAAAGGAAGTACGATATGCAGAAGATTTGAATAAAGACTCCATGTCAGTATACTTGTACAAAAGGTGGTGTGATTATGTTAGAACTGATGAGTATTATAGTGGCAAAGCATCAATAAAAAATAGAGAGCTGGAGAAGTAGTATGTAGAGTAAAAAGAGTCTAAATATATGTAGAAGTAAACAGAATATTGAATGTGAGTTAAAATTTATGATATTAGTAAGAAAAGTAGTTATTGTTTAAGGCTTGAACGGGATTATTAGCAACAAGGAAATATACACATAAATGGGAAAATGTGGGTCATTTAGTCTGCAAGTTGGGTAAGGAAGGTATGGAAAATATTAGGCATCTGTTAATTGAATGTAAATGCTTATAAGCAGAAAGGGTACAAATAATGAAGTTGTGGGAGAATAAATATAAACTAAATGATTATACAGAAAGTGGGTTCTTGGACAAAGATGGTGTTGTGGTAATGGGATAGAGGATATGGGAAAAACTTAGGGTGGGTAATGGAAAGAGAAAGTAAGGTGGCTAAGATTTTTCTGAGCATAGTGGCTGAGAGAGTCATCTTCAATAAAGAAATATCCATATCACATCCTATATTAATTTTATCAATTCTTATTAATTTCTTTTTCTCTGATTTAAAAATTTCAATATAAAACTGAAACGTGTACATAATATTAAAATTATAATTGTTTTTGATTTTTGACATTAAAAAAACACTGTGTTTTCCTGAAAGTTTGTGATGATGGTGTTTTGGTCATATTTATATATTGGACTATTTCCATCATCCAATATGAGTACTGAATGTCTTTAGAAAAACTTTATTTAAATATTCCAAATACATTCAACTGTTAGTAATAACACACAGGTTAGTATATGCACAGCATTTCGAGAGGTATTATTCTCCCCTGATGATTAGAAGAGAGAAAACAGGTGTCTAAGGTAGCAGACCATGTATGTACCAAAGAACATACACATTCAGTTGGAAAATACCAAATGATTAAATAGAGCGGAAAAGGTACAAAGAAGAAAATTCAAAAAAGCTGCACATGATAATGGTGAATAACCACATAAGATTATAAATTTACAAAGCATTTAATTCTCTGATAGCACGCCTTTCTCATTTATAGTCAGATTCTTAGTTCTAGTAATGATGGCAGGATATTAGAGCTACGAATCTGACCGTAAATGATGAAAGCATGCTCAATGAGTTAAATGCATGAGTTAAATGTTTTATAAATTTCTTTTCTTTTTGAACATGCAAAATACTGTTTAAATGAAGAATTACAGTTAAATAGGAAAACAAGTAAAGAATCATCGAATTTACTTCTATAAATAAATCTATTTTATACTTTAATAAAGAATCAGCATTCTCAATCTTTAGACCAGTGCTCTGAAATGGTTTGAACTCTAGGCATGCATATTTAAAGCAAAAAACATTCAAGAAGTAGTATGCTTTGATTTTTATGAATTCTTACCTCTTCCTAATTTGCATGATATAAACCATGAAGATAATTTGAAGTGGATTATATTGCAGAATAATTCAAAATTTCATTTTATTAATAAAAAAAAACTGGAATATAGATGCTAATAAAAGGTGTTAATGTTAAGTACTTACTATGGATTGCCAGGTGAGTATTCAATTCAAGTTCACAAGAGGGTTCGTATAGATAGTCCGAGCTATTAATTCAATTAAATTTAAACCATTTTTCCTCTTATAAATATTGAATATCACATTTTTAAAAGCTAATAAAAGAAAGTACACTATTGTACCTAGAGAAAAAAACAACAGGAAAAAATAGTCACTTTTAGTGTTAAACCATTATAACATCACATGATCCCATTTTTTACGCTATGCAATCCGTTAAAATAGTAGCAACTTTCTCCATGTAATATTGCCATCTAGTGTAAACCAAAGTAATCAATGGATAGAAGACTAGAGCATTGAAATTCCTATCTAGTGCTATTTCCAGACAAGTTTCTAGCTTATGGCTTTCATCAGTGAACAGCTGTGGGTATGGAAAGCACTGCACCTAGATCCTAAACTCTAATTCATCCCTCCAGCACCCACCTTTTACCTTTTTAGTTATAATGTTATGAAGATTATGGTTACTAAAATACCAAAGACCTCAAAATATATAGATACTGAACTGGGTTCAGGTCTGTATATCTATATAAGTGATTTAGATTGGATTGAAGACATTATAGTGTTCTATTTTAGACTCATATTTTTATAGTTAACTAAAAATGCAAAAGATGGCTGCTAGAAGTATGCATTAGATACAAAGATCTAGGTGCAATTCTCTTAGACCAAAGTTCCTCACTACCTCAAACTAAAAACTAGTCTATGAATATTAGATGACTAAGCACTAGATAGGGATTTTATGCACAAACCTTCTTATACCTACTGATTACTATAGCTTGCACTGAGTGCCACACTACTTCATGGAGAGTTTGCTTCTGTTTTAACAGCTTCTATAAGGAAATGATCATGTAATGTTTAAATGGTTTAATATAAATCCTGCCCATAGGGTGATCATGATTATGGTTATTTAAAAACCATAAATGCAGTAATGTACTGATATTGAACTGGATTCAGATCTATATAACTATACAAATGATTTAGTTTGGATTAAAAACATTACTGTGTGATCATTTTAGAGTTTTATTGTTAACTAAAAAGTCAAAATATGGCTGCTTTTGAGGGATGCATTAAATCCAAAGATCTAAGTGCAATGCTCTTAGATCCAAGATTCCTCACTAATAAAAGCCATAAGCTAGAAATTAGTCTGTGAATATTGGATGACCAGATAGGGCGTTTAATATATTAATCTGGCATCCATTGATTCCTATGGCTTGCACTAGGTGGCAATATTGTATGGAGAAAATTGCTACTGAGTGTTAATGGTTTGGCCCTTGGTTGTATCAGAAAGTAATGAGTTCTACTACTATAGCATAAAGGGATAATATTGTTTTATAATGATAAGTGTGATTATGAGGATCATTATGTAGTGGATACACCATTTTTTACTTTTATTTTCTATCCTCCAATATAAGCATCACGCACACACACACAAAAAAAAAAAACAGTTTGAAACACATCACTTAAGTTATACTTTTATATTGGACTATTTCCATCATCTAATATGTGTGTTGAATGTCTTTAGAAAAGTTTAATTTTATTTAAATATTCCAAATACATTCAACTGTTAGTAATGTCACAGCAAACAAGTTAGTATATGCACATTTCGAGAGGTATTTTTTCCCTCTTCTTCAGGTGTTGTTGGCCTGACCAGTGACAGCATTAGCATGGGATTTGAAACTGGTTTCTTAGATGCTTGATTATTGAAATTTTAAGGTAATACTCTAACCAACTCAGCCATCCTGCATATACTAACCTGTTTGCTGTGTTTTACTAACAGTTGGTGCATGTACTAATCTGTTTGCTGTGATATTACTAACAGTTGAATGTATTTGGAATATTTAAATAAAATTTCTAAAGATATTCAACACACATATTAGATGATGGAAATAGTCCAATATAAAAATACAGCTAGAACACCATCATCACTTTAAGTCATTAATATTCAATAAAATTAAAAAAATACAGATACATTGAAAATGAGGATAGATAAGCTATAGTTACATCAATCATGTACTGAATAATGTGTATCAGCATTTTAGTTACGCCATGCAAGAAAGCACTGAAACATACTCTGACAATTAGATATAATCTCTGATCATGTGATTATTAATTGCATATTTAATTGGCATTTGTGATATTTACTAAGATTTTCTACAATGACAATGGAATAGAGATTATCTGCTTAGCATAGCATACATTTAGTTCAGTAAAGCTTATTTGAACATTAATTTTCAATGTTTTTCCAGATTCATGGCAAAAAATAAATATATATATATAAAAGAATTAAGAGGATCCTTTTATTCACATAAATGTGTTAAAATATATAAAAAAGATTTTTCTTCAGCTTTCCCAAATAAAAGTTTTCTTGATCATTTTTTCAAAGCCACATTTACAAAAGATCTCATTCAATTCCTTCTATCAACATTAATCTATTCACATCTGCAAGTTTATTTAAATGATTGTTTGGGAATTCTAAACACTGCCCCATTAATGAATAATATTTCTGAAGTGTAATTTTTACTACACCCATTGGTTTGGGTCATAGCTTTAAGAGCAGCAAGTTCACCATTTATCAATTAAACTGTAATAATTTGCTATTTATACATTCTGAACAATGATAAAAATATATGTAAGAAATTATTGGTCTGGGCCAACTTATGAGTGCTGGTTCAGCAAGAAATGTGCACCTTGGAGATAACATATTTTTGGTCATATGTTTATGATTACAGTCCTCCACAATGTGTTAAAAGTGTAGACAAAACCCATTTTCTACCTTACTTGACAGTGATGTATGTGTAAGATATTGTAGTCTGAGCCAACTGATGGGTGCTGGTTCATCAATAAATGTGCATTTTGGGAATGGGTCATATTTTTATGATTACATGCCTCCACAAGGTGTTAAAAATGGATAGAACCATTCTCTACCTTGCTTGAGAGTAGTGTAGTGAAATTTATACTACCAAAATATTATTCATTATTGGATAGTCTCTAGTCTAATAAATGATTAATAAACATTATTAACGTACTTTCATTAAGGGATTTGTGTTAAAGTTGTGGGGGCAGCACATTTGACATTTATCAAATAAACTATAGTAATATGATATCTATATATATATACTGAACTATGATATATATATATATATATATATATGAGATTGTGGTCTGGGCCAACTGATGAGTGCTGGCTTAGCATGAAATATGCATTGTGTATCACACACCTTTTTCACATGTCTTTGGTCATATGTTTATGATTACAGCCCTTCATAAGATGTTAAAGCAGAGAGAAAACAGCCGCTAATTTGCATGAGAGTGATGTAGTAAAAATTACATGACAGAAATATTCATTATTGGATAATCTCTAGTCTAATGAATGACTAATAAAAATTGTTGACTGCACCATGTTTGATTTGTGAAAGTTGAAGATATTTTTTTTAGTGTAATTATGCAAATCAAAACAATTCTTTAAAAAAATTTATATATTCTTTTCTTTTCTATTTTTTAAATTTATAATATTCCAGAAATCATGAATAAAAATATTTTAGTTACAATTTAATACAATCAGAAGGATTTGAGGTATTAGCAGTAATAGAAACACATTTAAGAGAAGAAGCAGAATCTATAATGAAAGACTTGGTATGGCAGGATATAAACAGAAAAGAAAAAGAAAAAAAATGATGGTGATATAGGAGGTATATCAAAAAATATTCAAATACTGTAAAATGTCAAGAACCATTTGTGGTTTGTGATAAGGTTAGGAAGACAAGAATAGGTAGTTATATGGCCACTGGAGATAGTCAAACTGAGAACAGTAGCATATATAAATGCCTAATTAAGGATACACAGAGTTTCAAAAAAAAGAGGGAAGAAAAATAATGGTTATAGGGATATGAATGGGTATATTGAAGAAATTGATGATATAGATAACAAGAATGGACAGCTTTTGACATTTTTTTGTCAGAAAATGAATTTGAGCATTAGAAATTTATCAAATATTTATGAGGGACATGTGGTCTAGAAATAAATTATGTTAGTAGAGAAAGAGGGAATGATTAAAGTATGGAAAATTAAAGTGCTTAATAATAAAGAGAGAGTATGTAACAGTAATCATAATTTCTTTTTAATAGAAGTGATTAGTAATGTGATGGAAAATAGTAATAAAGATAGAAAGGATGGTGCAAGATGTGGATGAAGAATGAATGATAAGAATGTTAAAAGAATATAAAATAAAAGTAGAAGTCATGGAAGAGTTTGTTGGGGTTTAATATAAGTACTAGAGTGATGAAGTAGAAAAATGACAAATAGTATGTAAGATGATAATATTCAGAAGAATAAAAGTAATAGAAAAGTGAGAATTAGTAAAAAGTGTAAAGGAGAGAAAAAAAGCATGCAGACAATACAAATGTGCTATTAAAAACAAAGATAGTGGAAAAGATATTAATATTAAATAGAAAGACTATTTTAAAAAAAGAAGTTGACTAAAATAGATAATTATATAGAGAGAATAAAATTAAATAGTAAATTATAGAAGGTTATTAATAAAAGTGGAAGAGATGAGAGTAAAAATATTTGAAAATATATTAAAAGAAGGAATATAGGGGAGAGAAAAATAGTATTACTAAATGATGAGAAAGAAGAGTGTAGCTCCAGAGAACATAAGTATGTAATGGATATAGAAAAGATGTTAGATGTGAAGGACAGAGTAATAACAAATGTAGAATATGAAGACATGCTTAGATGCAGATGTGTGTATGGCAAAGGAGGCAAATCAAGGGAAAATGGGATAGTCAAGTTTTTATGTGAGAAATGCAAAAAGCAAAATAAAAATGTTCAGTTGATTGCAATTTATGGATAGTAAGAGAGTAGCCAAAATAGTATTTAATTGGGTTACAAGTAAAAGGCAGGTAATAAGATAAGTGAGAAAGGGAGTATGGTATGCAAAAGATTTGGATAAAGACTTTATGCCAATATAATTATACAAAAGGTGGTATAATTGTGTTAGGAAAATTGTTGAGTGTTATAGTGGTAAGGAATGGGATAAAAAAATATATGCATTAATAAAAAAAATAGGGAGTTGGAGAAATGGAGAATTAGTATTGAGAGTAAAAAGACTTTAAATATATAGAAGTAAACAGAATATTGGGTGTGAGTTAATTTATGATAATAGCAAGCAAAGTAGTTTACTGTTTAGGCTCGAACAGGGTCTTTAGTAATAAGGGAATATACACATAAATGTAGAAATGTAGTGATTTAATCGCAAGTTGTATAAGGAAAGCATGGAAAATATTAGCCATCTGTTAATTGAAGTAAATACCTACAAGAAGAAAGGGTACAAATAATGAAGTTGTGAGAGAATAACTATAAACCAAGTGGTTATACAGAAAGTGAGTTCTTGGAGTTTAAGTTGGGTTTGGAAAAAAATAAATGGGATCTAGATATAAAAGCCATAGAATGGACAAAGATGCTGTTATGGAAATAGAATAAAGCAAGATAGAGAAGAACATGGGAAAAACTTAGGGTGGGAAATGGGAAGATAAGGTGGCTAACAGGTTTCTCTGTGCTTAGTGGCTGAGAGATTCCTGATTCTGATAAAGGAGAGGCCATAGTGCATCACATCAGTCATCTAAAATAAAAAAATATGCATATTTTTTGTTAAATTTTTTTAACTAAAATTGTTTGAAAACAAAAAAAAATTCTCATCTTGAATACATAAGTATGCAAAATTTCAAATAGATTGGGAAATGTAAAATAGATGAAAATTGAGATACAAAATTTTAATGACAGATAAAAAATATCAAGTTAAATAAACGTACATAAAAACAAACAGATTGCAAAATATTTATTAGTGTTGTAATTGCTATTATAATGTGTTTATGTACAATCAAATCTTCAGAAAATTCAATGAAGATATTTTCTACACAAATACGAATAGGTCTATGGATCATTGACTTGTGTTACATTGCAAAAAATGTGCTGAAAAGCCTTTTGATAATTACACACATGTACACACATGCATATACTTTCTTGAGGAACACTTTAGCAATTATGGACATACACATGCTTTCATGCATTCTTAATGGCTATCAGCATAAATTTCCATTAAGCCCTGCATATTTTGTGTGAGGTGCTTATTTGAGTGAAAACTTGAAAAAAGTTTATAGTTGAAATAGTCAAGTGTTGGTGGCCTAGTGGTTAGCATATCTGCCTTCCAAGCAGCTGGCCCGGGTTAGCTTCCCGGTCAACGCTTTGACATATGAAAAAAAAAGAGAGTTTATAAATAATATGTCATTTATTTAATTATTACAGCTTGATTTACAAATACCAATATTTCTACTTAATTATGATTTACAAGTATGAAGATTTCTACCCTCACAACTTTGACACCATCCACTTCAGACACACACATTAATGGCTATCATTTATCATTTATTAAGCTAGAGATTATCCCTATCCCAGACATAAACTTTAAACCTCATTTTTAGAAAGACCAAAACGGAAAAACAAAAAATTAAATCAGACCGCATTAGGCCTTCAGTTCTCATAGTTAATACCTCTGTCTAAGCATTTTTAGATATATACATGTAATTTACGTAAGGTACTGAATACAAGTTGGATGTAGTAAATAAGTAGTGAATACAAAATATTGATAATTTACAAGCAAAAAAATAATTTTTGAGAATGTATGTGAATTATCTATATCCTTCTGGAATTAAGAGAATAAACTGTATTCTTAAAAAAATCTTCATCGATCAGAACAATGCCCAAAAGGTCAATGCAACCTCTTCACTTTTGTTTAAAATATGTACATATATATATACCGGGTTTCCAATTAAAGGTCAGATGTATTCAAACAGAAATGGTTGAGGTTATTAGTATTGAAATTAAATATTTATCGTTCAAATGCTTATTGACTTTAAAAGAATAAGTAAACTTCCTTTATGGAAATATTGCTTCATTGAACAAATATGCATGCAAATTGAAAAATGTAAAATTACTTTTACTTGTATATGCTAAAAATAAAATCGTTTTTTTTAAATATTAAAGTAGTAAAAAGTTAATCAGAAAAAAATCAAATTGAAGTCAGTAATGGGTACATTTAAATGTGGTTGTACAAACACGCAAACCCATTGACATAGTTAGTATCAGCCATGGGAGGTTCATAATGAGCAGACTCTAAATAAAAGAGGGAGACAGAAAAATTTTTATTTAAGAATTATATCTAACTTGTGTTGATGGTCGAGAGGTCGGCATAGCTGCCTTACAAGCAGTTGTCTCGGGTTAGCAGACACATGAAAAAAACTAGCATCCTATTCTAAAAGGTAGCATAGTATACTCTTGGTCAGGCACGGTTTATTTATTATTTGTAGTTGACCTTCATATCTAAAGGTAATTCACTATCCTTCACCTGTTGAGACCATCATCAAGTAGCCTAAGTATAGCCCTGTTTATTAAAGCTGATATTACCCTAAAAAGATTCTAGAATTAAATCAAAAGGTAGCATTCTAATGATCCAGGTGGACTATCAAAGTTTGTAATGCAACTTTAACTATTGAATTAAAAATAAATTAAGGAATGGAGCAAATATCACCAATAAGTGTTGTCACATGGTCATAATCTCTTATTCAACTTTGCTTTGAGCAGAAAATGTCCAATATCAAAGTCAAAAAGTAATGATTACTTATCATCAGTGATAACTAAGTATTGCCATGAAGAAGTTTAGCCCAATTATAGAATGATGGATGTGAAATCATTTCCTATTCTCTTGCTTTTGGCATTTAAAGCTCACATCAATCTGAGCAACACTTTAAGCTAAATGTTCTGGGATTGAGAATCAACCTGTTATGTCTGTTGTCAAAATGTCACTTGACTCCTAAGAAACTATCTATTTTTTTTCAAAATAGGCATTACTGCTGAGTATAGATAATATAATAAACTGTATAATCTTTTTTTTAAAAAATAATTAGTTAAGTAAAATTTATAGGTAGGGTTCAGAGTTGATGGATGAATTCTGATGATGTCATATCCAAGATGACCTCAAAGTCACAAAGATGATTATAATCAGTGAACTTGTAGATTTTTAAATTTTCATTACAGTTTCTTGTAATTAATGTTGTGAATTTAAGTACAGAAAAGCTCACAAGCATGTTTTGCTGTTGCTCACTTACTCATGACATCATTCCAATAGATGTTTGTTCCTGAATGTTTCCAAGTCATTAATTCATCCTTACTAAAGACTAGCAAAGAAATTATTGTGATCACTACCAAGGTGTCCCTGTTAATCTGATTTCTACTTCATACAGTTAAATAGAAATTGAAAGATTTTGACAGTAGAACTGCTGTGGTTAGGAAATCCAAAAATGCATATTATTGAATTGAGGTATGGTTTACTCAAAAACCAAGGCAAAAAATTTTGGGTGAGAACTATGAGGCAAATAAAAACCACATTGAGAAATGGAAGCTAGGATGATGGATTTGGAATAAAAAAATCATTCCTCTGGTTGAAGTGTCTCCATACACTAGTGGTGCTCAGAGCAAGATGTAGCAATCAATTGATGATATCTGGTGCCTACTCATCTGTTATCCCAAGATTAATTTCTAGCCCATGGTTTTTATCAGAGAGATGAGAGCACTGAACCTAGATCTGAATCTAATGCAACCTTTCAGCAATCACCTTTTATTTTTTTAGTTAACTTTCAAGCTGTGAACCCAAGATGAAAACACAATAACATTTTCATTCCATACTCACTCACTTGTATAGTAATACTGATTTGAATTCAGTTCAATATCTACACATTTTGGTGTCTCTGATTTTTTTAATAACTACTGTCACCAATATTCTTTGGCCAATATTGGTATTAAACCCTTAAAATATCTTATGATCACCATTTTTTATGAATACAAAATCTGTTAAAACATTAGCAACTCTCTCTATACAGTAGTGTCACCAAGTGCAAGCTGTAGTAATCAATGGATGCTAGGCTTGTGGATCAAAATTTCTATTTACTGCCTACTCATCCAATATCCACAGGTTTGTTTCTAGCTTGTGGCTTTTATCAGTGAATAGTATTACTAAATGGAGATTATTACTACTGTTTTAACAGATTGTGTAAGCATAAGAAATGGTGATCATGAGATGTTTTACTGGTCAATTTCCTCTAATTGAAAAGAAAAAAATATTAGATTATAACATGAGTAGAATATCACAATAAAAATTTCTATTTCTTCTACTTTAGTTCCAATCTAGATAGGCATTTGTTAAGCATTACCTTCTGACATTTATTGATTATTCAAGTTTACACAAGGTGGCAGTTTTTCTTTACACTCAATCACCATCATCATTTTCAAACACTGATCAACTGCAAGATGAAGATCTCTCCAAATTCAATCCACCTTCTCTAATCTCTAGCCTGCCTTTTCCATATCACCACAGAATTCTTCCTTATTTTGTCCATCCATTCACATGTGGTCACATTTAAGGTCTTTACAATTTCTTGGGAATTCAATTTAAGATTTCAACTGTTCATCTATTATCATTTCTTCTAGCAATACATCCACATCACCACAGAATGCTTCCTTATTTTGTCCATCCATCTCACATGTGGTCACTTTTAAGGTCTTTACAATTTCTTGGGAATTGAAGATTTTGACTGTTTATCTATTATCATTTCTTCTAGCAATACATACAGCCCAATTCCACTTCAGTCTCTTAATTCTTTCAATGATATTATTAACATTTTTATACCATGGTATACTAAATTTGCATTAAAAACATTTAACCAATAAAGAAGGTTTAAAATAATATAGTCAAATGGTTAAGCACTTGAGAGTCCATAAAACATTTGAACCTCAGAAGTGACAGATGTAGTTTGTAATCCATAGACCTTGAGCTAGAGTCTAAAGTCTACACTCCACCATTACATCAATCAATGCAAAGCAAAGGTTTTAATCATGTGAAGTGCATGCATTGTATTACATAATGCCCAAACAAAAATGGAAGACTCCATAATATATGTATTTATGGCATTAAAGAGTGATGTTGCATTCACTCAGCCTTTTTATAAGACATTGCCATTTTTTACTGTAAATATTGCACTATCCAGCTTATTAAAAATTCCAAAATATCCTGATACCAATTGCATTTAGTTTCATGATTTCTTGGGGATACTTGAAACTATGATTTATAGCCAATCTTGTATAACACATGGATAACATGCATACGTGTACAATAAAATTTCATTTTAAAATGTCACCTTACCTCAAGGCATTAATAAAATAAATAAAAAAAATTAGAATAAAGTAATTAAAAAAGGACACAACAGTATTGTATGTAGATATAAAGGGCAATGTCAAGACTTAGTGCATGCTGAGGCATAATGACATGCAAAAGAGGAATTGATTGATTGAGAGATGATTCATAACAGAGTTGGTTGCAGTCATTATATTGATGAGTTCAAATTTATGTTTTAATTTTTTCAGACTGTGAATGATGAGTCCATGAATACAATACAGCTTCTAATTCTTAACAAAAATCTTAAAATCTTTAAAGAATCAGGTTCAAACTAGATCAAAAACATGGTTATAGACTTAGGATGATCTGACAATATAATAATCAGGGTTTCATTTGTAGTTTTTCCTTATCATCATCATAAATTATTGCATGAGGGAGAT
>JAQFVV010013354.1:37500-146250 GCA_028023455.1 Epiperipatus broadwayi
CCTTAAAGACAGCCTTCATACGTTCATTCTTTTAGAATTTTGAATGTCTCATATTAATTATTGATAATCTTGACCATTAGGATTGGTGATGGTAATATACTTGTAAACACATTTTTTTCTATTGGATGGTTAATTGTGGCTGAAATCGGTTTACCTGTGTGCACATAAAGATAGTGTTTACATATATTTCAATAGCCCCAGATTAAACGACAAACTTGAAATCCATTTCACTCTATATTTTTATTTGCTTCAGTCGGGAAAAGAAAAAATAATTTATACATGTACACATATACTCAGTATATACATATGTTAAAAATGTTAAGGTCAAATAAATTTTGATACAACAATCTTTTAACAGTAGATTGATTGGGGCTTTTTTACATTAAATTGTACTAAGAAGATGCTATCAATGGCTAATTATAATGATTTAATAACAGAATATGTAATATTTATGGTACATATATTTGGATTTTTGACTTAGGGAAAAGAGAGGTGTGTTACATATATATTTATATATGTATATGTGTGAGCAAATAGTCTCAAAAATACAGTTTATATATATATATTCAAAGAGCCGTACTTATGAGCAGATGTTAATAATTCTTTTAGACGCGATCTTAAATTTCTCAGCTGTAGGGTTCCCCTAAAAATAAAATTTGGCAAAAGAATTGAGGTCTTATGAGATTTATTCTGGTTTGGGTTCACTAACCTAATAGCACTTTGGTCTTCCCTTTCCCTCCCATACATAAGTACATCCTAATAAATATTTTAGTGATCATCAATGTAAACCTAGATTGAGATATCTAAATGTTTCACTTTTCAATATCATATCTCAGTCTATAAACGAATTTATCTAACTCTCAACAAGAGTATAAATCAATAATTCTCTCGTGCTGATAAAATGATAATAGTTTTAAAAAAAAGTATAGCTCACTGTCGTGTAAAAACCTCTCCAAACACCCCTCATGTAAAAATAGAAAGAAAAAGTTAGTATCCACCAGGCTTATCAATTTTCTAGTGATTCAGGTTTTGAGTGGTTTTCCAGCATTATTTTATCTGTTACTATGAATACTTAGATATCCATTTACCAACCAATATTAAATAGTTAGCTGGATTGAGTATGGGAAATCGTCCTGAAAAAAATATTAGCTTCTTAAAAATAATTTTACTTAGCTCATATTCGAACTCCATGCCAATGGCATGGAAGGTGGCAGGTAGATGATTTATATCAGCATATGATTGATTGGGAAGGAGGGGAGGGCTCCTTTCCGGTAGAGAAATTTTATCGTTTGTGTTTTTCATCTAAAAAAAAGTAATAAATAAATTAAACCTTTAAAACAAAATACTATTTAATCCATAAAAAAAAACAGGAATTAAAGATATCTAACTGGTTTCAATAACTGGTAGTTACTTGAATGTGCTTGATTATTCCTTATGCGCGCACACACGCACCTAAAATTATGTAGTAGATTGAAAGTTGATAATTATGAATGCCATCAAAGAAGTAAAATAAATAAATAAAAATTTAAATGTGTTAAATCGGTTTAAATATACATATGTATTTATGCTTATCAGCTAATTATATTTTACCTATCCTAACATATGATAATAAACGTAGTTTGATTATAGAATACTAGAAGTGTATTCGGTTTTACAAAAGGTAATAGCAAAAATAAATGAATAGATCCCAAACAATCTTATAATAGTTTAAAAATGTATCTATATTATGAAGACTTGAATTTTTACTATAACAAAAAAAAAAAAAGAGACAAAAAATAAGTGAATATATTTGACAAAGTTGGTTAATCAAACTATTCACAAGCCTGTAAATAAATAAGAATCTATCGCCCATACCAATGCTTGAACAAAACCAATAACTATTGTGACATTGGGATCTTGTCAGGTGATCTAGAAATATAATTGCACCTTCCTTCCACATCCCATAGGTACATATGGGGACTGATGCTAATTTCCAGGTTCTCCTGATCAGATTTCTGTTTTGGGATGACATACTATACTGAAATGAAATAGTTGTTAATTTTCTCCATGCATTGATATGGGTGACTAGTTACTTATTTACTTACTGTCTTGTGTATCATTTGATTAACCAACCTTGTTGTAAATATTTGTGTTTTGGCCTGTGGTTTAGATATGATCTATGTTTTAGATATATAATTTGTATCTAAGTGAGTGTTTTACAATTAAGCAAATATATTTTAGGAAAATCTAGTATGAAAGAAAATGTTGAGCTTAAAGGGCTTGCTTATCATATCAAAGACCCATGGGGTTAGAAATTTGTGTTTGGAAGATCTATACAGATATATTCTAATAAATACATTACTAGTGGTTGGTTTTCTCTCCAAGTTTGTCTTCAACATCATCTCTGTATCAATGCACGTATTATGTAGTGACATAGTTACCTATCTACCACAAAAATGTTCAAATGTTAGTATGACTGGATCATATGTCAGATGTGCGATGTGCCAATGTGTTTTACACATTAGCCCACGAGGGAACGATGTACCAACATTAAATTTTGTTTTGTACCAACATTAAATTTTGTTTTAAATTGAGCAAAAGCTGCTACTGAAATATTTGAAATGATTCAAACTGAGACCATGAATCATGAGAATTTTTTCAAGTGGTTTACAAGATTTTGTAATGAAAGAGTGAGCATTGAAGATAATATATGAAGGCATAAAATATGGCTTTATTGCTCAGGGGTTCATAAGAAGTTCAAGCACCGGAGCTGTGAGTGTCAGAATCAATCCTGGGACATCCCAATTTATGTCAGAATCTCTACCAATGGCATCAAACTACATAGAGTTATGAAATCATAAAGCATACTGACTCACTTCATATTGTGACTTTCAATTCAATCATGGTAGTGCATTAAAATTTTTGGAATGAAAAGGTAAACTATATTGCTACATAATACATAAGTTGATCAGAGGGTTCTGCAGGCAGATTGAGAAGAGAATTAGTCACCTTTCATTGGAACACTCTGGATATATTCTGCAGTGAACTCTTCACAGTTTTAAAAAATATAGTCTTAATTTTTAACTAGTCTAAACTGTTTTCACAGAGCTAAAACTCTGCATAGTAGTGCCTCTCTATGTAGACCAGAGTAATCAATGGATGCAGGAAGATTTGTGCATAAAATCCCTATCTGGTGCCGACTCATCCAATATCCCCAGAGTAGTTTCTAGTTTGTGGCTTTCATCATCGAGGAGCCTTGGATCTGAGCTAGAAACTACTCTGGGGATATTGGATGAGGAGGCACTAGATAGGGAATTTAGCACAGACCTTCCTGCATCCATTAATTACTCTGGCTTGTACTACTGTATGGAGAGTTTTGCCTCTGTGAAAAATAGCTTGTGTAAACATAAAAAATGATGATCATGTGATGTTCGATGGTTTAATATTGTTATTTGCTGTTAGCTTTCAAGTACCTAATTGTTCAGCCTAGCTTGGGTTGGAAAACTTAATATGTATTTACTATCTAGAATAGTAATAGACAATACAATTAACAACCTTTCCAGAAACTCACAAAGTATGCAGCACTGATTCCATATTCTAATTACTTCTTCATTATTTGACATACCCTTATATAAATTTTATATGTTTAGTGGCAGAAATCATCATCATATTCATTTTTTAAGCATTATTGGTCCACTACAGAATGAAGATTATTTCAATAATCCAGATTCTGGATCTGTAGCCTCTCTTCTACATGTCTGAGCAACAAATGTTTTTATTTTATCTAACCATTCATCTTATATGTAGTCTCTTTTAAGTCTTTTACCATCTCTTCGATCCAATTCAAAACTGTCCATTCATTAGCATATCTTTTATTAATATATCTTCTCACAGCTTCATTTTAATCTCTTAATTCTTTCAATGATATAAATTATTCTTGTTTCTCTTTACTTTTAATCCTTTTTTTACTCCCAACATATCTCTTTTCACTGTATAGTATAAAGTTGATGCATTGTTCTTCTGTTAAACGTTTATAAGTAACAATAAGTAAAAATGAGGTTTTTTTTAGAAACATATAGATGTATTTTATAATGATAATACCGTAAACTATTGAATTAATTTTTTTTTTTTATCACATGTGCTAAACTCTTGCAAATGTGGATTGAGATATACTGGACAGTAGATAACTATAAGACAAATGGTAAGATTCTTATCACAGTTGGGAGGATAGTGGAATATTTTATTATTGCCCACCAATTATCTAAAAATAATATTAATTTAAAAGTTTATTTAAAACTATGTTATAAAATAATTTACATATTATCATTATTAAAATTCATGTGATGCGGTGCACCGTGGTTTCTCCTTTTTCAGAGTCAACAATATCTCAGCCACAATGCCCAGAGAAACCTGTTAGCCACCTTCCCTTCCCTTTCCCACCCTAAGTTTTTCCCATATTCTTTACTATCCTGCTCCATCCCATTTTGACGATATCTTTGTCAACTCTATGACCTTTATATCTAAATCCCCCTTATCTTTCCTCAAACCCAGCATAAAAACCAAGAACCCACTTTCTACATAATCACTTTGTTTATATTTATTGTCCCACAACTTCATTATGTGTATTCTGTCTGCATGCAGGTATTTACATTCAAATAACAAATGTCTAATATTTTCTATGCCTTCCTTAAATAACTTGGAGGCTAACTCACCCATATTTTTCCATTTATAAGTGTATTCCCTTTCATGTGATGTGATGTGATATGATGTACTGTAGCTTCTTCTTAAATGAAATCAAAAATCTCTCAGCAATTATACCAAGAAAAACTTGTTAGCTACTTAATTTTACATTCCCCAGTCTAAGATTTCCCATATTCTGCTCCATCCCATTTCCACAACATAATCTTTGTCAACTCTACAGCCTTTATATCTAAATCCCCCTTATTTTTTTCTAAACCCAGCATAAAAACCAATAATCTACTTTCTGTATAATCACTTTTTTCATATTTATTTTTCCATAACTTCATTATATATGCCCTTTCTGTTTTCAAGCATTTACATTCAATTAACAAATGCCTAATATTTTATATTCCATCCTTACATAATTTACAGACTAAATCATGCATATTTTTCTATTTACATGTATATTCGCTTGTTGCTAAAGATTCTGTTCAAGACTTAAACAATAAACTATTTTCCTTACTATTATCATAAATTAACTCACACCTAATATTCTGCTTATTTCTATATATATTTAAACTCTTTTTACTCTCCATACTAGTTCTCCATCTCTCTAACTACCTATTCTTTATTAATAAATCTATTCTTTTATCCTATTCTTTACCACTATAACACTCAACAATCCTCCTAACACAATCATCCCATCTTTTGCACAAATATACAGATATAAATTCTTTATCCAAATCTTTTGCATACCACATTACCTTTCTCACCCATCTTGTTACCTGCCCTTTGCAATTAAATACTATTTTGGCTATTCTTTTATTATCCATAAACTGCAATCTACCAAACATTTTCATTTTACTTTTTGCATCTCTCATATGAAAACTTGACCATCCCATTTCTTCTTGAATTGCCTCCCTTGCTGTCCATACATCTGCATCCAATAAGCTAACATTTGAATTGCTTCTCCTATTGACATTTTTTTGTAATCACTTGATTTTTGATTTTACTGGCAAATCATTATTTTATGTTAGAATTTAATAAATTGGACTTGGTTTATTAGAAATATAAATTTACAAATTGAAAACATTCTAAGAAATTATATTTGAATTTTGCAAATATTGAAAAAATAATAAAGTGAATGCATAGTGAGAATAATTAAGTTTTTTCTTGTTGGATGATATGAAGAAAAACAGCTAAGAAAGCAACTCCAGAAAATTAATGAAATCTTCATTGATTGAAATTTATTTTTAAAAATGAAAAAGAGTAAATATGAAGCCCTGATAAATCTATAAAATCCTGCTTTAAAATTTAAAACTGCATTTCTCAATAGCTGATATAACAGTGTCACTAAAGGCATTTGCAATCTGTGCACAAGTGTGGTTATTGTACCAAGCATTGGTTTTTTTGTTACCACTATGTTAGAATTTAATAACATATTTTTAAAAATAAAATATATATACATATAAAATAAAAGTGGAATCATGTATACTTTTGCATTTTATTATCACAATTCTTTATAAACTATGCAAAAAATCAATTTTCTTGTGATTCCAAAAATGTCAAAATAATCTTACAAATGATTTCAAAGCTGGTGAATAAATAACTAAATACGTCAATCATGGGGATCATAGTAAATTTCTTTGACTTTATCAATTATTGGAACATACTGATCTCTTCAGATTTTTTTGAATTAATGAATAAAGACCATAGCAAAATACCACTTCAGAAAGCTATAACAGTATGAAGTAAAGTGAATGTTAAACAGCATTAACTCTAAGCAAAGGTTTTTGGGTATATTAACCAGTAAGTTAAAATTATCATTTTCATGGTTATAGAATATATTTCAGGCCAAAATAATATTTTTTTTTAAAAAAAGGCATCAATTTTTTAAAACTTATTTTAATTAATAATTATTGTAATAAATAAATAAATTCAATTTGTTTAATATAAAAACAGACAAATATATAACCTTCAGAGAAGAACAAGATTTTATTGGTGTCAAGAAACTGAGATAGAATTAGATAGGAATATGTTGCTAAAAGTGATGACATAGGTTGAAATATTAAACTGATCTCAGAGATTATAAAGAACCTAGAAAAGGACCATGTATAAGATGGATAGATGATATAAGGAAGTTTGGTGTCAAAAAACTGAAATGGAATTAGATAGGAATATGTTGCTAAAAGTGATGACACAGGTTGAAATATTAAACTGATCTCAGAGATTATAAAGAACCTAGAAAAGGACCATGTATAAGATGGATAGATGATATAAGGAAGTTTGGTGTCAAAAAACTGAAATGGAATTAGATAGGAATATGTTGCTAAAAGTGATGACACAGGTTGAAATATTAAACTGTTCTCAGAGATTATAAAGAACCTAGAAAAGGACCATGTATAAGATGGATAGATGATATAAGGAAGTTTGGTGTCAAAAAACTGAAATGGAATTAGATAGGAATATGTTGCTAAAAGTGATGATATAGGTTGACGTATGAAATAGGATTCCAGAGATTGTAAAGGATTTAGAAAGAGATCATATATATGATGGATGCATGATGTAAGAAACTTTGCTGAAGTGATGTGAAGAAGATATGGATTGAAAACTGAACCAAACTTGATAATCCCTTCGTTTACAGTAATTTTGCTATAATAGAATGAATCATAATACCATCCCATAATATTTAGAAATAATCTTGGATTTGTAGGCTATCTTATTTTCATCATTTAGTTAGAATAAAATCAAAATTAATTTTAGCTATAACTTCCTTGGAAAACTGTTTGATATTATTTGCGGGTATGATTCAAGCACTTTACAGACAGTTTCCTTAACTTTAGCATATTTTGATAGTGAATGCTGTCCCCCTATTTGGGGAAAAAAGTTCTAACACTACTGGATATTCAATTAAATATAGCCACAAAGAATATTAGTGGTTTATTCCAGGGGCTTTCTTGTGTTTTTACATATTCCTCCACCAAACATAAGAGATTGCAGAAAATGTATAAAATGCTGTTAATGTTTAAATACACGTATACTTTATATCCCTGGGGTTTAGATGAGTTTTGTTTCAGCATGAAATATGTATAGTGGAGATCATTTATCTTTTTCACATGCGTGGTTATGTGTATTGGTTGTATGAGATAGATTGTATAGCTAAGGGGAGCTTGAAAGTCTGGGTTCAAATTCCCTATAATAAATGCTGTTAATCAGGTTAGACTTGTCAGTAACCCAAGATATAATTTTACTACCGAAGATTTAAATCAAATAAAGATATTCTTTTTGGATTATCAGCCAAAAATCTTATCAAAAATTTATGACATAAAAAATGAATTCAAAAATTTATGACATAAAAAATGAACTTATGTAATTCCAAAATAAATCTGTTTTTTCAGATTTAGCAATAAAACCAACTAGATTTGATCTTTTTAGACATAATTGGAGCTTCAGCAACAGATTCAAGATAATAATCCATGGTTGTTGTGGTCTTCTGGTTCATAAATGGCACCTATCAGTTCCTGATCTATGTAAATATGGTCAGACTCAAGCAATAAATCACAATACATCTATGGCTATAATCGTAGAACTGAAAGATTTAATAAGGCTATCTGTGAATCTATTTCTTGACTTGAATCTTCACAGATCATTTATGTTTTGCTAGTAATTAAGTTGTCAAAAAAAACACAAAAAAACATAGCTAAATAAAAATAATGATCAGTTTAAAAATGATAGTAATTCTGAAGCATATATTAAAGTTTATAAAGTGTTACAACCCCCTCCCCCACTTTGTGGGATGCCTTTTATAACAAAAGTTAATATCATCTACGTTCTTTGTTGCTTTTTTACGATGCTTTTTAACAAGCCACTATGGCTGTTTTGATTGCTCCAGCAACCTTCTTCAGAACTTCTATTTATATTTCCAAATCTGGAAATGTAAATAGAACTTCTGAAGAAGATTGCTGGAGCAATCGAAGCTGCCAATAGTGGGTTGTAAAAAAGCATTGTAAAAAGTAATAAAGAACAGAGATGATATTAATATTATATGGATTTGACAATGCAATAAGAAAGATAAATTTATAACAAAATTTCTTTTAAATTCTTTTCTAAGCCATTTAGGATTTTCAAGGTAGTGTCTGATTGAAAAAGTGGCGTATTTGAAGCCTATTCCTGTGACCATTTTACGATTATGTCAAATTTATCGTAAAAGCTGTTCATTCGCCAACCTTTTCAAACTCTAACAAAATTAGCCCCCCCCCCCATCAATTTTATTCGCAATACTTTTTATTGCCCTCTTTCAAGATGGATCTTTAAAAAGTAAAATAATTTTGTTAATTTTACTTTTTAATTAAATAAATCTGACTTATAGAAGAAACTATAAAAATGTATAAATAAAACCTAAAAAAATGTTGCATACTTTACTCAAATGATAATATTTACAACTATTAAAAATTTTCAACTGTTTTAATACATTTATAAACATCATCATCATAATTGTTTAATGTTTTTTTATTTTAAGTATTGATGATACCTTTTAATTATATTATTTCCAACACCATTTAGTAAATATTTCTGCACAGCTTAAAAAAAAAAAGAAGGGGGGGGGGTATTGACTCAGAATTGCATCCTGGCCTGTAAAGTCTAAGACCTATCGATTCCGGATAAGGGCACGAAAATATTTATTTTCAACACCTTTTATGTTTACAGTTACGGTTTTCTAATGTTGGGTTGTTAATGCTTCCTATTCTACCGATAACAAAACTTCTATAGATTGTCAAGCAGCGAGATAAATTTGTTGTCACGTGACGTTTACGTTGTCTTATTCTCGTGCCTGCTGTAAATAAATGTTTTATTATTAAACCTATTTACTATATTTTCTTGCTTTACTAAATGTGTCTTATTTCAATGAGGTCTCAATCATTCTTCTCATTTCTCAATGCTATATTTTGTATAATGCCCTTTTCATTGGCGAAGCCTTTCCTGACTTACTTATGATTTATCATCCCCGCCACACACACACACACACAATAGAAACAAAAAGATTAAAAGTGTTTAGTTGGGTTGTGCTAATTGGTTCTCGGTAATAGGATCAGCATTTATCAACTATTTATCGTAAAATAAAACAAGTATTTTAAATCAAAGATTAAAAAAAAAAAGTACATTCATGTTTTTTGGGATTAAACACTGAACTTCTTCTAACTAGGCAGATATTGAAGGAAAAATGCTCAACTTTTTGCTTGGATGATTAATCAACTTTGAGAATGTGAATCTCAGTTTAAATACCTTGGTCGTTTTATAAGTAGAAAAGTGTACTTAGATATTGAGGTACAATACAGAGTCCAATGTAGTGCTGCTACTTTGAACAAAGTAAAAATAGTGTATTCCACCCAGGTAAATAACTAGCGCAACTTAAGTTATTTTATCTAATTTATTGTATGGAAGTGAAATGTGGACATGCTATCAATGCAATATAAAGGCATTCAAAAAGTATCATTCAAAGTTGCTCTATAAAGTTTAAAAATACATTGGCAAGATTATAAAACCAATCAGTATGTTTTACAACTTACTGGATATTATACTGTACAATCTATTTTTGCAAAATCACACCTTCATTGAACTGGACATGTGAAATGAATGAATAATGCAAGACTTTTTAAAAAGGTGTTTTAAGGCGAACTTGAGCATAGTTTTCATGGATAAGGTAGGCTTGTCTACATTATAAGGATTATTTGAATGACCTTTTAAAAAGTGTAACATCGACAGCCATTCTGCCAAAGGCAGTAGTCGGTAGAGATTTTATATAATTATCTATGAGGATCCTTCTGACTCCTCCACTTTTCCATAAGGGCGACGTTAATGAGTGGCTTTCAAACATTATGAATTATCACTAAGTTGTTTATAGGGTTATTTGCCACTGTAATTTATAAAATTTGGACAACACCTATTAACTTTGCCCTTTGGAAAAAGTAAAGAAACCAGGAAAATCCTCATAGATGAAAACCTAACATTAACAGCCTAGTTGGTTAGAGCATCTAAAGAGTCAGGTTCCATTCCCAAACTAGTATTGTCACTCAAAATGCTAACTTATCTACTAACCTGAGTGCTAATATTAACAATTAAATGTATTTGAAAAATTTAAATAAAGTTTGAATTTTTCTAAAGGCATATAACAATTAACGTTAGACAATGGAAATTGGGTTTTTAGAATAATAGACATAGACAATTAATCCTTTGAATTTAGAAGAAGGTTGCAACAGAGGGTGAAGAAACATTCTTATCCTTAAAACAAATAAAGCTGATTTGTGCTAGACAAGGTCATCTTTGTGGTCAGTCCATATAAATAAATAAGAATGGTTATTGCTAGGGAAATATAACCAGTTCATAATATTACTTCATTAAGGTCATATTTTAGGTCATCAAGCTGTTCGGCAATGATCTGACTAATATTGTGCTAGTGGAATAAAATGTTGATGGTGAGCGTTTTGGCATTGATGATTTATTTTTAACAGTTGGTCACCTGGTTCATAATAATTGCATATGTCTGGCATGATCATTTGACGAGCATTTTCATCATCAGTATACAATTTTATTTTATAAAAAAGTTATTTAATTCCATTTGATTTTTAGGCATAGTATTTATTACTAAAATAAATTTTGACAGAATGTAGATCTGCTAATATATATATAAAGAGTGCGTTAATAACTCTAAACAAGCTTATTTTTTATTTATTTTCCAATAAATAACAGCAAGAGAATGCATTCAAAATCTCTATCTAAAATTATCCCCATCCTCAAAACAGTTTTGAGCTAATGGCTTTCATCAGTGAGGAGCTAAAATATCCAGACATCAGATCCAAAATACAAACCCAAACCAAGCATTTACCTAATAAAGTAAAAAATATGATTTTTTTTCAGACATCTATTTGTATGCAAATCCAGCTCTCTAACTGAAATAGTCATATGGGATTAAACTAAATTCAGATATACTATATATTAATAGCCTTAGCAATCTAACATAGCCAAATCTAAAGCTATTAATATATGTTGTGACTGAATTTAGTTCAGTTCCTTATGGCTATTTGGGTTAGAGAGCTGGATTTGAAGACATACAGATATCAGAAAATTTTAGATTTTCTACTTAATAGTTAAGTATTAGATAAATGCTGGGCTTGAGTTTTGTATTTTGGGTCTGGTGTCTAGATGCTGTAGCTCCTCACTGATGAGAGCCATTAGCTCGAAACCAGCTTGGGGATGGGGGTAATTCTAGATAGAGATTTTGAATACCTTCTCTTGCTGGCATTTATCGGGAAAAAAATTAAAAAGGTAAAATAAGCTTGTTTAGAGTTATTACATGATCTTTATATTACTTTTGTAAATATAACCTAGATAAGTCATGATGTATGACTTGATTTCGTTAATATAAATATATATAAGGAACTTATAAATTAATAAAGTTTGAATATTATTCGTTTGTTGTTTCCAACATAGATAAACAATCTCATTTTCATCATCATCATCATCATTATTATTAGCATGCTCCATTTAGGGACTGGAGATTAAGTCCTTGGATCGATTTCTAGTTTGGCACTTCTGGTGTACAAATTCTCTAACAATAAAACCATTCGATTGTTTTTTTATTTTTATATAAAAATACTATTTTTATGAACACACATTCGAAAAGATAAATAAACACCATTATATATTTGTAATCTTTGTTTCCTCTTATCCTGTTTCAAAAATACAATATACCCTCTTAAACAAATATACGTAAAACAATAATAAATATGTAATCAAATATTTCAATCTTTTATTTATTTGTCATTCAATTGATTTCTTATAATATTGAATATGTTAATTAAGTTATTCTTTAAACAGGTGTAAATAACCGTTGCAATTTATCTTTAATCTATTCATTTTCATTAATCAGGTTATTCAAAAATAAATAAAATCACAAAAGTATTGTGGAAAAGTATGAAAGCTATCTGGAATTTATAATAAATATGATGATTTGGATATTAGTTTCGTATTTTTTTTTTTTTTTAAATCATTAATAGAATAATAAATGTTAAAAGTTCTTATTTTAATCATGTATTCGCCCTTACCTTAGAAAGTGGGTCATTATAAATAAATCACAACCTATATATTCCAGATAACTATAGGATTTTTAAAATTACGTTTTTAGAAATCTAATTTTAATCTGGTTAATGGCGTTTTGTTAATTAAACAAATCCTGGTTTACACGAGCTTTTTATCTATAGAATTTTAATGTTTGTGTGCTGAACATATAAATATAAAATACGCCCGGAGGTGTAATGCAGTGGTATAATGACAGACTGAAGTTCTAGGTCTACGGATCCTACTTTTCAGCTCTTCACTTCCGGTGCTCGAACTTTTTATGAATTCCTGAGCAAGAAACCATTCATTTATTATTATTACTTATTTTACTGTCACACTTTGCCTTCAAATAATGGACTAGTCCGGATTCTATCTTAACTTGATCGGACTGAGCATTCATTGCCAGGAACCAAAGTGTATACAGATAGATAATGTATATCCAATGGCAAGAATGAACCTATAGGCAATGATTACTCACTGAATCCAAATGTTTACATTATGGATAGGGATCTAATAATAAATAGTCAATCCACTTAGCAAAATCAGAGAACTAGTCATAAAGCTGAGAAGCAGATACATGTTCATTCAAAGACTTCAATTGTAAAGCTATATGGTAAATGCAATGAGACAAGTCCACATTCAAGACTAGAAACTACTAGAACCTAACACAAACATGAGGTAAGCTATCAAAGTCCATCTGGGGGGGTCACCGTATCTACGTCATGAGGCAGGTTGTCACAGAACATCTGGAAATGGCAAGTACACTTGGAGTCTCTTCTTTCTATAGTTGCATGGTAATTAGATGCCATACCTCACCAATGGTAGCAGGAAGTGGTGTAATTGTACTTATACAAAACAATTACACTGTGGGGGTTAGTACTATAATATTGTAATGGATTCTGAAGCTCAAGGTTCATGGATCACAGCTTTTCCTTTCTGTGCTTGAACATCTTATGAACCCCCCATGCAATAAACCATTTGATTATTATTGATATTACTTAGTGCTATAGTAGAAAGATACGCCCTGGAGGTGAAGATCCATGGATCGTAATCCCACTTCCTCATCTCTAATACTTGAACTTCTTATGAACCACTGAGTAATAGATCATTCGATTATTTATTTTCGTTAATATGAAATATGAGAAAGGAAAACACCTGTATGCACTAAATAAATAAAAATAAATAATCAAATGATTTGTTATTTAAGAAGTCATGTGATGTTTGAGTTATAATCTGTGGGTCTTCAGTTCTCAAGTCTGCCTTTCTACTATTGCATTAAATCACTAAGAACTTGAAAGTAATATATATTCATATTTATAACAGTCTCTTTTCAATGCACATTTTAAAGTCATTGTTAATCATTTTTAGGGGGGTAGAAACTGTTATATTCTTTTGGACTTAAATATATATTGGAATCATGATTATATACTATTTTGTTCCAAGTCCTCTCCCCTTTCGTTTACATTATATATTGTGGATAATAGCTAATATTTTATTGACAAGCTTTGATTACAATAAATATTGTGTATTGTACTATAAATGAACAGCACAGGAGTCCTCAACACATGTATATTATGTATATATCATCACCATCATCAAACATTATCAATCCACTGCAGGATAAAGGTCTCTCCAAGTTCAATCCATCTTTTCCTATCTTTAGCTTCTCTTCTCCACATCACTCCTGCACACTTTCTTATTTCATCCATCCATCTCACATGTGGTCTCTTTCTAGGTATTTTACAATCTCTTGGAATCCAGTTTAAAATTTTAATTGTCCATCTATTGTCATCTCTTCTAGCAATATGTCCAGTCCAACTCCAGTCTTAATTTTTTCAATGAGGTCAGTAACACCTGTTTGTTCTCTTACCCATATATTGCATTTTTAATCTCTTGTTACTCCCAACATGCATCTCTCCATACTTTTTTGAGTGGTCTTAAATCTCTATATTGCTCTTCTATTGTGTCCAAGTCTCATATCTATAAGTAAGAACTGGTAAAGCACATTTATTAAAAACCTTCCTTTTCAAACACATAGGCATATTTCCTTTTAGTATCAAGTTATTTCTACCAAAAGCACCCCAACCAAATTTAATTTTATGATTAATTTCATCCATTATGTTTCCATATGTATTAATAATCTGACCAAGGTATTTGTAACTGTTAACTTCTTCTAACTAATCATAATCAATCTTTATTTTCATATTTGAGTATAATATGCATTTAAAAATTAAGATTATAATATAAACAGAATTTTAAATTATAATAATGTAAGTATTAATATTTACACCATTTTAATCAAAAAATTTGTTCATTATTTTAATTATAACTAGCTATTTTAAGGCCACAAGCAACAATGGTAGAAATCTATTTCTCCCTCTATAATTTCTTTGATTGAAGATTCTTTCTTTTAAATCGTACAACCTGCTTTAGATTCTATAAAATATTTTACTAAAAATATGATATGTACTGTATACAGCATAAAACTTTTAGAAAAATAAAATGCAAAGAAAAAATTCTATGCATCTGCAATCATGAAAAAAATATGATTAAGTAAATTCATATTTGAGGTTTGAGGATATTATGTTTACCAAAAAAAATGGTTCTGTTATATTAAGATAAAACATAATTAAGTAAATTCATGTTTGAGATTTAAGAAAATAATATTTAACAGGAAAAGAAAATGGTTGCTCTCATATCGAGATTCACAAAATTTAATGAGTTTGTAAATTTCAATGTTTTATTTGTTTGTTTACAGTATATTGGATAGTATATAATTAAAGTTGTATATATTAAAAAAGCATAGTTCATGGCTTCATTAGAGATTTAAATTTAATAAAAGTCAAATATATTTATGAACTAAGCAATGAGGATTGGAAATCCTCATTGTTTATAACTTACAAGCTTAAGAGAATAGGGTCATGTGATCTATGACTCTTATTTTGATTATATCTATGAATTCTTTATACTGGTGCATGAAAATGTCTATGTTTAACCTTTTATTTTTGCCTGCTTTTAAAGCATGAATTTATATTTTCCGAAAATTTTTATAAAACTTTTTTAATCCAATAAAAATGTTTATTAATTATTTAAGTATTGTTTGAAATCATCAAGTTCCATGAGGTTAGGTCAAACGAGAAGAAATGACTAGTTGAAATACATAAGCAAGCTTCTGTTTAAAATGTAAGAGCATCATCATTATCATCATCATCAACCATTATCAGTCCACTGCAGGATGTAGGTCTCTCCAATTTCAAACCATCTTTTCCGTTCTTTAGTTTCTCTTCTTCACATCACCCTTGCACACTTTCTTATTTCATCCATCCATCTCACATGTGGTCTCTTTCTGGGTCTTTTACAATCCCTTGGAATCAGTTTAAGATTTCAATTGCCCATCTATTATCATCTCTTCTAGCAAAAATTAGATAAATGAATAATTTTTTTTAGGAAAACAGAATTTACTTTAAAAATCTGCTCATAAATCAAATACTCTTTCTATCTCTCATCATACATATAATAACCTGATACTCTGCCATTATTAATAACAAGAAAATTCCATAACAGGGAATAAAAAATATATTAAATTAAGTCAACTGAGTATTCTTTCGAGCTTGTGCATCAAAATCATGGCTATTCTGTTAAAAATCTATGAGACCCATTTTCTTGCTAATTTGAATACTAGTACCTCTTTGGTTCATTATATATTCATTTTGTGTGATAAATCATGCCTCTTTGAGTTTATGTTTCCTATTGTTTCCTTCCTCTCACATTATCTTAATAATACAAGGGTCAAAACTGTATTCATAAAGATTGGCACAACATACCTTAATGTATAAAAAAGCCAAGACTGATTCAACAAATATATCTGTATTTTTCAACCATGAAAGGGAATATAGACACAGTTTTGATCCTAGTATCGGTAAGATGGTCTGCAAAGAAAGAAATGCAAAATGGAGTATATAATGAACCAAAGATACTAACTAATATTGAAATTAGTAAGAAATAGGTCTCACAGAATCTTAACAGGACCACTTATGATTATGATGTATATGCATCAAAAGTATAATCGGTTTACTTAATTTAATATATATATATATCTTATTTGCTAACATATTATTATTACAGAAATGATGCAAAATAATAAATGTCATTAATAATTGTCAATGGTATATATATCCTCAGCTATGTCAATTATAAACTTAATATATTTAATAGAATGTAGCAAATGCTTGAATTATTACTTTGGTGAATTGTAAAAGGAGTTTCTATATTCGAATCATCATCATCATCAACCATTATCAATCCACTGCAGGTTGAAGGTCTCTCTAAGTTCAATCCATCTTCTCCGATCTTTAGTTTCTCTTCTCCACATCATCCCTTATTTCATCCATCCATGTCACACATGGTCTCTTTTTGGGTCTTTTAAAATCTCTTGGAATCCTGTTTAAGATTTCAATGGTCCATCTATTATCATCTCTTCTAGCAATATATCCAGCTCAACTCCACTTCAGTCTTTTAATTATTTCAATGAGGTCAGTAACACCTGTTTGTTCTCTTACCCATATATTGCGTTTTCGATCTCTTCTTGTTACTCCCAACATGCATCTCTCCATACTTATTTGAGTGGTCTGAAGTCTCTGTATTGCTCTTCTATTAAGAATATATTCGTAACTAACCTTATATTTGACATTTTACGTAATAATGAAGGCAGATCAGTTTCTAAACACTTGGATCTTTGAATTATCTAATTTCCAAATGTTCTATGTTTCATTCATTAATTATTATTAATTAATATGTTAACCAATAAAAAAAATTTTAATATTTGAAATTTAATACGAATACGCAATAATTTCCTGTACTCATATAATTTTTTGTATAGATTTTTTGCACAGACATATATATATATATATAATGCACTTTTCTGTTGTTGTTATAGTTTTGATGAAAACATAGTTAAAACATTTTTTTTCCTTTTTTTTTTTGTAAATAAAAAATAATACGATATTTATGACAATAGATCAGTAGGTAAATAATATTGTCTAAACAAGATCTGAAAGCGCTTAGCCAATATTAATATTTAGAATTTAGTAATTTCGCTTTTATACGTTGAAGCATATTGTATTAATTACGAAGAACTGGTGAAATAAATTTATTATTACATTAATTTAAGTATGTTTTGACACATGCCCTGGATATATTCTTTATATAGTGAGCATGCCATCAGCTCTTAACTAGCTTTTCAGAATATCTTTAACTTCAGACCAGTTTCTAGCTTTTGGCTTTCCTCAGTGAGGCACTAGGATATTCAAACATTAGATTTAAAATATCAGGTCAAGCGCAGCACTTTATCTAATGATTAACTATTAAGTAAAAAGTCTGAATTTTTCAGACATTCCTATGTCTTCAAATCCAGCTATCTAACTTAAATAGCCATATGGGTTTGAACTAGAAACTGGTCTGAGGATAGAGATATTCTGAAAAGCTTGTTAAGAGTTATTGGTGTGCTCATTGTGTAACATTTGTTATACAAGCTTATTAAATTAAGTATCATGATATATGACTTGATTTCCTTGCAATCTATTTTTTATATGTGTGTGTTGAATAATTACTTGTGTTTATGTTGTGCATACCTCATAATTTCTATGCCCGCAACCATGACTACTTATTTTAAAACTGGATTAATTTTTACCCCATTTGTTGCCAATTTGCTTCCAATCTCACTATGTTTATGCCATTAATTATAAGTTTTAGTAATTAGTAGATGCCAGCGTAGTCCTATCCAAATATCCCCAGATAAGTTTCTAGCTTATCGCTTTCACCAGTGAGATTTTGGAGTTTTGAATGGTGCACTTGGAAGGTTTGGATCTAGTGCATCTTTTCTCTAGTACCCTCTTTTTAGTTATTTTTTGTTATATTATCAAGTTACCAGGTCAAATTGAAAAGTGTACATTTTTTTAATCCAATCCAATTTTCTTCCAATAGCTATATAGATTTCAATCCAGTTCAGTTTCTATATATTATGATGACCTCAGTTTTTAATTAATGTTAGGCATCTTTATTCGTTGAACAGAATTGTTGGTATTAAACCAATAAGACATCATATGACTTACAAAACATCACATGATTTTTGCTTGCAAATTTTGCTATCTATTAACAATTTTCTTCCAATCCTATTACATTTATGCCATCTAGTGAAAAACATTAACCAGAAAATTAGTTTGGGATATTGGATAACCCATCACTGGATATGGATTTATTAAACATTTACCATCTGACATCTTACTAAAGCTTCCACTAGATGGCATAAACGTAGTGAGATTGAAAGAAAATTGCTAATAGATTGCTAATAAATAGCAAAGATCATGTGATGTTTTGTAGATCATGTGATGACTTTAAATTTACTTATTTTCATCTTAATTTTTATTTTTTGGAATGAATTAATACAGTTTATTTGCAATTTGGATTTAAATTTTCTTTTCATGTTATTATTTATTTTTTTGAAAAAAATTAAAAAAGTTCATCCAACATTTTGTCAAGTGTCGAATTTAAGAAATAAAATGTCCATCCTTTCAAACATTATTAGTAGGTGCTAAACTGATTATCGTAGGCCTAATTTTTCACTCAAATGCCTCATATTGATTATTTTTAAAGTTCTTTAAATTTTATTGTCTAGTATGAGATAAGTTGAATTTACTTTTTCTTATCTGATTTTGCTTAATAATAAAATACAAATTTGGATTACTATGTTTTATCTTGCAATGTCAATTTCTTAAGATATTTTACTTTAAAGTGCCGTTTGCTGAAAATATGTTAGACTGTTTAGTTTTTTTGTTTATAAATAATGGATTGGTTTCTTGCTCAGGAACTCCTTAAGTAGTTTGAGCACTAGAAGTGACAAAGGTGGAGCTAGCATCTAGGGACAGTGAATTCCGAATATGCACTAAAGCAAGACATCTTAACTGATTGTGTAAATCAATCAAATGTTTTATTACTCAGGAGTTCATAAAAGTTTTTGAGTACTGGAAGTGATGGAATTTGACCATGATCCATGGTTCTTAACTACTTTATAATCATTAAACCATTTGGGATATCTTATTATATATATCTTACTAAATAATTGAATTGGTTACTGCTTGGAAGTTGCTAAGAAGTTCAAGCATCATAAGTAATGGAACTGGTCCATTATCCAGGAAGTGGGTAAAAAGTTCAAGAACTATAAGAGACAAGTGGACCATAATTCATACTTTTGAGTCCGCTACTCTGCCATGCACTAAACCATATATGATATTTTCTTGATTTATTAGGGGGATTGTACTTTTGCCAAAATATGCTTTTGAAGAATTCAGTGCATACAAAATTTGGATTGGGTGGTCAGTATTAATATGCTGTAATTGTTTTTCTCATGGATTGCTGCATGAAGCATATCACCATGTTATTAGCATTAGGTTATACTGAGTATGGTCACATACAGTATAATCAAAAAATACTTTTATCGGGTAACTATATCTGGATAATATTTTGGACCTTACAATCCTAAATCCCATATCATTTAATGGATCAGAATATTGTTACATTTTGATATATAAGTGACAAACTTACTCCATCCATAACTTTGACATGATACACTTTAGATAAATGCATTGCTGATTATCACTGATCATTTATCAAATTAGAGATTATTTCTAGCCCAGAAATTGTTACATTTTGATTTATAAGTTTCAAATTTACTCCACTTATAACTCTGACATGATCTACTCTACATAAATACATTGATGATTATTACTAATCATTTATTAAATTAGAGATTATCTCTAGCCCAGAAATAAACTTTAAATTTCAGTTAAAGATTAATATCCGCTTTTTTAATTAAACATGCACACGTGGTGTAATTCGACTTCATTTCTCTTTTTCCATGCATAATATCTTTTATGGATATACTTATTAACCTTAATTCCACTATACATACAAATAAAGACAGTATATATGTATCTTTAAATGCAAACAGTAGAATTTATCTCTCCAGGCAAATCGTCCTATGTAGGAATAGGTACATCATTTAATAATGTATGCGTATATATATATAGTTTCTAAAGCACTGTACTTTTTATATGACCAAGGTTATATATCTTCTGTAATTGCTAGTTATTTAGTATTAATAACAACATCTATATATTTTTTTCCTTGTTGTTATCTTTTAAGATTTTGGACTAATTTTTTCAGGAATTTCAACATTTTTAAGGCGATTGGAATTTAAATAAGAATCCACCCAACGCTGTTACTCTTTTTTCTGAATTTTCATTTTTTTTATCAAATAAAAATATTAAATACTTTAAATTCTTAACTATATTTTTAAAAAAAAAAAAAAATATCGCATATATGTGTATTTAAGAGTATAAAGTATTTTTATTACTTTTTATTTCTTATTGATAAATGAAATGTAAGTTATAAATATCAATGTTACTTATCAGTGCAACAGTATTTGTTATCTGGTCGAGCGCCATCTATTGTAAATTTAAATAATCTATGATAAACAGCTTAGTTTAATATTAAAAAAAGAGTTACAGGTGGGTTCCAGAAATATAAATCGTCTTGATTTCAGCTTTCAATCCAAAGTTCTCATTGGTAAAAGCAAAGTTATAATCAGTTTGGAAATGGTTAAGTTCCATTACTATCTGGTACCCACTAATTATTCAATCTTATTTAAAATGGCACTAAAGAAGAGAAAGAAAAGATCCTTTAAATATTCATATGAAGGGACATACTCTTAGTCAATTTTCTTACCAAAGAGTCATCTTACAATCTATCTTGCAATTGGGCAATGAAAGAACTATTTATTATTATGAACAGTGTTCTATAAAGAGTTTCAAAAGTCTACAAACTGTCCAAAAGTCCTCATATGTGGAAAAATTAACAAACTCATCTTCAGACCTTTAGAATGACCCCAATGACCTGATGTTTTCTCATCTGACTTTGATTTGTGGGTCTATTTAAAAGCTGTTATATACAATAAAAAAAATTAGAAATTTAAATGACTTAAAGGAATGCATTCAAAGTTCTATTGCGTAACAACAGATATCTTGGAAAGCGATTGCTATGAATGGTAGAAAAAACTTTGAGTGTGCATAAAAAGAGGTGGTCTATATGCAGAGAATGTTTTGTAATGAATATTTTATAAATAAAAGTACATGTAGCTACAGTTTCCATATGTATGGAAATTATTAGGTCATCCTGTATAGTTGTTATTCAATCCTTCGCAATAATTTATTATATTATCTAATATTGAGTCTATATTTTTTATGTGAAAGGAACTACTGACACTATTGGATGTGTTCTGAAATGGTATAATATAAAAATAGCATATTAAACCACTAAACAACCCATGGTCACCATTTACAGCATATACAAATATTGGTAACATTCTGTTCAAGCCTAAGACCCAATCTTCTTTAGGCCTATGAATTTCATGGAGTTTGTGGGTTATGTGGGCATGAGTAATCATAATATCAGTTTTAGGAAAGTTGAGGTATCACTCATCCATTATTTCTTTCCATGCTATGGATATGGGTTAGAACATAGATTCCTCAAACACCAGGATGTTGTGAACACATCCTAACTCAACTGAAACTTATTCTTAAATAATGGACTTGTCCTTACTACAGCATTATCAAGAAGAGATTCAAGTTACAATAAAACTGACCAATGAAATAACTATAAGAAAATAAATAGCCAATGACATAAACAAACCCATTGGAAAATTAGATCAGTGAATCTAAACTTGATAAATTTGTAATAAGGTCAAGTCCATTGTTTGAGACTAAGTTTCTGATATTCACACCAAAGTAAAATAAAAAAAAACCCATTGAAATCCTTAAAAGGCCAGATTGTATCAACAAATATGATGATACCTGTGAACTACTTTCCATTTGGAAGAATTTTTTAAAATACATTAATGCAAATAGTTATTATTTATTTTATATGTAATCTTGTTATACATTAATGCTTACCATCCCTCAGTAACAGAGTTTTAAAATAACATTCATTACTCAGGTGATGGTTGAGGCAATCCAGCTGAAACATCGATACATTATTACCAGAATCATCATTGATGAACGTGGATAATATGCCATTTATATCTGTATCCCATGAAAATATTTATTTTAATATATATAAATGTTGATATGTAATAACAAATAAGCAAGTAAATAATAATTACCATGTGACAAAGTAAGTACAAAATCCAATTTATTAATATGCTAAGCCAGGCGTTGGACACAGAGTATCTTTGTGAAAGCATGATTAAGTGAAGTTAGCAAAATGTATCAGCCTTTCCACCTCCATGTGAAGATAATTAAGTTGGGTGTTGATTTTAATAAATTTGCATGTTTGCATTATAATAGCAGTAAGAGCAAATCAACTAAGATTTGCTTATGTTGTCAAATTAAATGGCCAATGTTTATTGAGGGAAATGCCATTGGCTCTAATGTTTATCACATTGACAGAATTGATTATGTGTGAAGCTTCTTTGACTTTCCATTTCCTGTGACTACTCTCAAAACAAACAATCTTAATGGCAGTAAGTTTAAAAAAGTGGCATGCAATCTTCACATGGTCAATGAATACTGAGCTATATTGGTGTCACATGAGAATTTTTATAGAAGTAAAACTATAATTGTGAAATAAAACAAAATAACAGAATGTGGTTCTAAATATATATCACCAATAAAATATAATATGACTTGTACCTATAAATTGTTTTAAAATAATAAATCTACCTTTCCTTTTTCTGTTCTGCCACTTTATGCAAACTCGACTAGTTACAGATAGTGAATGATAACACTTAATAAATCCCCCAGACTTGTTTCTAATTTATGGCTTTCATCAGAGAAATTTGGATTTGGAACAAATGCATCTGAATTATTTTGAATCTAGTGCTTTGGATACTAAGATCTAGGTGCAGTGCTTTCAGATCCAAGGCTTCTCACTGATGAAAGCTACAAGCTAGAAACTAGTCTGGGGATATTGGATGAGTAAGCATTAGATAGGAAATTTATACACAAACCTTCTTGCATCCATTGATTACTCTGGCTTGCACTGGATGGCACTACTGTATGGAGAGTTTCGCCTCTGCTTCCTCCAGTAGCCATCATTTATTTCCTTTTGGTATTTTAACAATTTTAGTTGAGGTATATGAATCTATTAAAAAATGAGAACATAAAATATATGGATATTAAATTAGGGTCATATTCATAAAACTATCTAAGCAAGTAGGCTTAGATTCAAAACAATAAAGTGCTTTTGAATTTCAGGCTGAAAGCTTATCTGGTTGAATTAAATCCAGATTTAAAACTTTCCATGGATGAAAGCTGTAAGCTAAAAATTAGTCTGGGAATGTGAATAGGACAGTATTAAGATATGAATTTATTAAGCACTAACATTTGGCAACTATAGATTACTCAAGCTTACATTGGGGAGGTAGGTTTGCAATAATTCTAAATACAGCATACTAAACTAGATTGTATTCAAAAGATAGCAAATAGTAACACATTGCCACCAAACACACCCTAATTAGTCATGGTTTTATAGTTTTTTCACAGTCTGATTATAATAAATGATCAGACATGCTTTTCAGATTCCTTTTTCTTTAACTCATATAAATAAGGAAGTTGTCTTGACAACAGATTGAGATTGCTGATTGTTATGGATATTGGTATTGCTTAAGTGTTGATTACTTTCCTGCATATACATTAATACCTATTTTAGTTTGAGCATTATTAGCTTTACTATCTAATTAATACATAGCTGTAGTGCAATTCGAAAGTATAATTGACTATTTTTTAGTCTGCTTTCAGAATAAGTTATATTTACCTGTGTTATGGGGTTTATTTAGACTTTTTTATATTAAAAATTTCACTCTCTGTAATCAAGTTGCAATATTAAGTGTCTATATAAACATATTTGACCATATATAAAGGGAGATTTTCATCTTTATTGACATATTTGACCATATATAAAAGTAGATTTTCATCTTTATTGTTTAAAAGAGGTTACCATGACAACAGATTGAGATTGTTGATTGTTATTGTTTAAGTGTTGACTGCTTTGCTGTATTTAAACAAAACACACAATATAAAAAAATCTAGAACTTAATTAACTAGTCACTATTTTGTGTTTTAGTTAAATATAATTTCATGGCTGTGCATCATAGTGATCATTTCAAAGAAATCATTCACCTGTGATGAAATTTCATTGTACACTTATTTGAATATTATAACACATTGATTAAAGATATATCATTCTATGATTTATTAAACCACTAAAACCACACAATATCTTTTACTTTATGCTTACACAAGCTATTAAAATTTATGCACAATAGCCTACAGCTTTCTAAACAACTATTGATTACTAGAGCTTGCACTAGGTGGCGCTATTTTTTCTTCTTTGGTCCTCATATCCTGGCAAACAATTTTGACATTTGATCTATTCTGTTATTCTTTGACAGCCAAGGAATACAGAAGTTTGTTTATCTTTCATCTTCTATATAGTTGTATATATTGATCCAATTTTATGAAAGCATTTGCCCAAGTTATGTCAAAATAAATAGTACTGTGAAGGAAAAATAATATATATTGTATCGCAGTGATGGCGAACTTATGGCATGCATACCTTTTTACTGACTCATAAACTATTTACGTATGATAAATTTTCTATGCTTTAAATTATTCACTATTTTTTTTTGTTGCTAAAATCTGTACAAAAAAAATTACTGTAAACTAAAGCTAAAATAAATATAAATATTATTATATTAGAATTCAATTTACAATTGAACTCTGATTATAAACAATAAATTATGATATTTTAAGTCAAATAAAGTGGTACCGGTACACTATGATATTTTATAAACCTGCCAAATGATTCCAATAAAACTAAAAAGTAAACTCGGTAAAACATTTTATAACTCTTGAAATATTTTTTTTCCAAATCTGAAATAAAAGTAATAAAATGATTTTTGTTCTAATCTTTTTTTGATCTAAACTTGTTGACACCATTAATTTTTTTAAGTAATCAAAATCGCGCGAATAAAAGAACAATGTGTAATCAACACCATCAAATGAGGAAGGGGGGGGGGGGTTTGCTTGAAGTTTTGCTATAAAAGTGAAATGTAAGGATAATAATATATTTTATTGTATAATAAATCTTTGATTTATAAAATTATTAAAGCTCATTTAAATTTACTTTTAAATAATATGTCTGTGAAATAAAATACAAAAATTATCAAGCAGTAGAGAATTTCAAATTTGGTGGACTGATGAGTATGGAATGATTAACAAAGGCACCAAGACAGTATGTGTTTTATGTTCCAGAACAGTTGTATTGAGAACATCATCGGTAAAATGGCATTATGAAACCAATCATAAATCACTCTGTGAAAAAAGTAAAGATGAACAAAAAGAATATTCAATCAACATCTATAAAGAAATTTATTAAAAATCATTCAAATATAACTGCTGCTAGTTTTTTTTATTTCAAATGTAATTGCCAAATATGGGAACCCTTTTAATAATGGAGAATATGATGAAATGTGCACCAGTTCTTTTTGAAGATTTTAAAAACAAAGCAAAAATTATTCAAGCATAAAAGATTTATCATTGGCTAGAAATACAGTTAAAGAAAGAATTCTGCAAATGGCTAACAACAAAACTTACCAACAAAAAAGTGATAAAATTTTCTAGTTTAATTTCTGTCTGCCTTGATGAAAGTACAGACATAAATGGATCAGGTCATTTAGCTAATTTTATTCACTATTGTATTGGAAGTAATATCAAAGAAGAATTAATCGGTTTAACCTGATTAGTAACAATAAAAGGAATAGATATTTGCAATGAAGTTTCAAATGTACTTGCTGAAAAACAAATAGATGTTGCCAAAATTGTATCAGTAACTACAGATGGTGCTCGAAGTATGACTGAAAAAGAAAATGATTTTCTCAGTTTATTTACCAACCATATTGGACATTCAATTTTGGGTTTTCATTGCATTATACATCAGCATTTTTTATGCATGAAAACCAGCTTTAAACCACTGGATGATACTATGAACATTGTTATTTAGTCAATTTTATACCTACACAAGCTCTAAATAAACAAAAATTTTAAAATTTATTGAATGAGGTGAACTCAGTATGCAATCTCTTACTTATGTACAACAATGTCCGATGGTTTTAAGTCAAGGAAAAGTTCTTCAAAGATTTGTTGAGTGTTTAGATGAAATTAGACTGTTTTTACATAATGAGAAAATCATTGAAAAAATATAATGAATTAATGGTTGTTGTATGGCTTTCAAAATTAATGTTTTTTTTTTACTGATATGTATTCACATCTAAATGAATTAAAAGTGAAACTGCAAGGTTATAATAAGATGATTGTTGTCATGTTTGATTTGATCAAAGCATTTGAAGTTAAATTACAAATTTTCAACCCTGATGTTATTTCTTACACCTTCAAATATTTTCCAAATATAAAAAAGTTCTTGATTGATTTAGAATCTCATGAGAAGCCAGACCCAGTAAAATTGACACAAGAGTTTTGTACTGTTATTCAATCGATAATTGATGAATTTTCTTTAAGATTTACACAGTTCACACAATTTTCAGAAACATCAAATTTATTTTATACCTAGATATAATATCAATGGATAGTCTCAAGTTAGAAATTTTTGAATGACTTAATTTGAAAGGTATGGAAATGCAATCCGTCGAATTTCAATCCAGTTCTATATGGAAACAGATATTTGTTGATTTGAGAAATGAGTTAGAAACAATGGAAAGAGATCGATTATTGGGCATATGTAAAAAGAAAGCAGAAGAGGATATATTGACTGTCTGGAATGCTATTTTTGAAACATTTAATTGTTTAAAAAAGTTCGCGACCGTTATATTTTTCTCCTCTACATATGCACGTGAATCATTGTTTTTAGAAATGAATTTAATTAAAGACAGTTTGAGAAATAGAATGACCGATGAATCTAGTTTTGCATGTACATTATTAAAAGTGACAAAATATGAACCAGATATAAAACATTTGGCATCCAATGTACAACAGCAAAAATCTCATTAAATAATATCTATTTGTGTTGATTTTATATGTTTATTTCCAAAATTTTGTTTTAATTACTATTCGACTTGTGCTCTTCTAAATAAATATCGTTCACTTGTATTTAGCTTATTTAGAAATTTTATTTAATTATTATTATTATTGTTGTTGTTATTATTATTATTATTATTATTTTGTTTTATACATTTTTAAAAAACTGCAATAATTATGTTGTTTATATTTTGATTTAATAACTGTATGGCACGCCAATCATTCAATAAATATTTTTTGGAAATTTTTGGCATGCACACGTAAAAAGGTTCACCACCACTGTTCTATCATATAAAGAATAATAATTAATTCATTTACTATTTTAAATGTCAAAATTTTGGAGTATAATGATCAAAGAGGAAAAATTACCCATTCAACAAACCCAATTAATTTATGTGCCAATAGAATTCATAAACCATAAAGCCATTTAATCATTTTTTGCCTCCTGTGGTTTAGTTCAATAATAAGAGCATCAGGTTCTGGAGTATAAAATTCTCATAGTGATTTCTTCTCTGCCTCTTCCAGGTCTTGAACTTTAAAACAGTAATAGGGTGTTAGATTCTAAAGACCTAAAGCTTTCAGATCAATTCCAGTTCTGAGTTTTCCGCACTGAACTTCTGAGCAAGAGAACCATTCAATTATTGTTTTGTTAAGTAAGTGTGCAAGAAAATTTTGACATATAAGTATGATTTTCTGAAGGGCCACAATAAACTATTATTGTTATGCACCTCATTGAACGTTTACTTCATCATCACCATCATTTCCAAACATTCTCAATCCACTGCTAAATGAAGGTATCTCCAAGTTCAGTCCATCTTCTCTGATCTCTAACCTCCTTTTCCACATTATCCCAGTACATTTTTTTATTTCATACATCCATCTCACATATGGTCTCTTTCTAGGTCTTTTACAATCTCTTGGGCTCTTGAAAGTACTCTTAGCGAAGTCTAAGTCACAAAATGATACAAACCAATTAAATTCTGATGGATGCTTATTCTATCTTGCAATAAGAATATATTATTATATATAAAAGTAAATTAATTATATTTATTATACGCACATACGATGCCAACCCAAAGGCTACATGATGGCACAAGATTCTAGGCCAGCATCTATAATTTTTGAGAAAATAAAAAAAAATTAAACATTTTATCACTTGTAATTAATAATACACTGATGCCTAAATGTTTCTATATAATAATTTATGTAGGCTTAGCGCTTTCAGATTTTTGTTACTCCATAATCATAGCCTCTGTAGATTATCACTTACTAAATGTAATTATATTTACTTTTGACATAATCACCATCTCTTATACTAGCACATAATTGTTTATAAATAAGGCAAAACTCTCCATACAGTAGTGACACCCTGTACAAGCCAGAAACTAGTCTGGGGATATTGGATGAGTAGGCATTAGATAGGGATTTTATGCACAAGCCTTCTGGCATTCATTGATTACTCTGATTGGCACAGGGTGGCACTACTGTATGGAGAGCTTTGCCTTGTTTATATTTACTTTTCTTTTTTGTCAAAACTGTAATTTGTAGGCCCTACAAATGACTATCACATGGAAGTAATACAATTATAGAAGTATTGATTGTGGGTGGCACACATTTTTCTGCCAGTATGTATATATCTAAATGTTTTGGTAGTGTTAATGAGAAATCAGTATAGGTTAAGAATGATTATCTTCGTTAGCAATTTTTTACTAAATCAGAATTTACAATAAAGAAATAAATTATGACGATTGGACTCACAATATTACATTCTAGAAAATAAAATAGTTTTTTTGCATTATATGTATTTTTATTTTGTTTTCTGAAATATTGATTAAAAAACTGCATTGAGTCATATTTATAATTCATAAATAATAATAATAATAAATAAGTAATTATTTATGTATTATAAATTCCAATTTGTGCAACTATATTGAATTAATATAATTTGAGTAAACATAATAAAATACATATAATGAAAAAAATTATATTCTCTTTTTATCTTTCCGTTTTTAACGAATCCTGATACAAAATAAATAAAAATTTTATCGAAGAGAACATGTTTTGATTTGATTTATAATAAATGAAAAGGAATATATTTATATCTGCAAGTTTTACAAATGTTATGAAGACATTCCACCAGGCCCCGTTTTTCTGGATCGACTCTGCACACATACATATGTATATTTTCAAAATTTTTCTCAGTGGTTAGAGACTGCTACATACACACAGTCTACAGACTGTCTTTGTTGAAATGATTTAGGGGTTGATCCTCTCTTAGTTGTATAATTCTTGTTACTGTATTTCTTTACTTTGACAAACCAGTTTTACTGTCTTTATTGTCTGTTATTAAATTTAAAAATAGCTTTCTAAAAAAAAAATACTCCAAGAAAGTGTGTTATAGAAAAGCTTTAGTTTTAAATAATAATAAAAAAGTTTTTCCTTTACGTATAAAATGGAGGAAGGAGGGGGGGGGAGCAATGAAAAAAAAACAAAAACTTACCTTCAATGCATCTGAAGTCATTTTAATAGTGGAACTATTTTCTACCTTGATAAAAATTTTGGAACCCCGACAATTTTTATCCATTATAAATGAAACAACAAATAAAAAAAGTAATTTATTGTAAAAAAATAAAAAGGATTAACAAAAAAAGAAAACATTACTGATTCGAATTGGTAATTAATATGAAGGGAAGGATTCTACTGTTTTCGTTTCACTATTAGATTTATTGAGTATTAGCTTAATTATACCAGTAGTGATATCGAACTTAAGGTCTGAGTTTTGTTAATGTCAGAATGTGGAGGGAAATTTTTTCATATTTTAAAAGTTCTAAAACCAATTTTATTTATGAAATTTCAAACTTTATTCAGCGGAAGTGTAGGGTTTCATGGAACCCAAGTTGCCCATCGTCAATGCGTGTGCAAATCGTTTCAAATGCTTAAGATAAATATTTATAGAAATATAATGATTAGATTGAAAAAAATTGAACGTAGGGATCACATCTAGTGAATATTCAAATATCTAGTTAATCAATAAATAATAATAAGCAGCCACTCAAAAATTAGCATGGCTATTCCAACTCCAAAAAAAGAAAAATAAAGAAACGAGAGTGGGAGGGAAAGAAGGGGGAGGGAGGGAGAAGAAAGAGGGGGGGGGGAGAAAGAGAGAGAAAATTTCACACACACGCAGGATGTGACTTGAATATAATGTTTGCATAACATGAAAATCACTATTCCCATTCAGTGTAGATAAATGGTATTGGATGTTGACTGGAACCATTGATAAGCTGGTCAAACTTTAGATCTTTAGATGTACTTTTTTATTACTAATGGCATTTTGTTACATAACGCTTTATTCAATGCAAATAAATATAATAAATATCATTGATCCTTTCACAAATTTCAAAACAAATTCAATTATAAGTTATATAATGTTTAAGTTATCATTTAATTAATCAGCAACATATTTATCACAGTAAGTAACATGGATAAGAACAAAAAGTCATTATGAACTCATCACTGCCATTGATATACATGTTATATAAATGCATTTTATCCACTACTTTGAACACTTTTTAGCAAAAGCCTTTTATTGTACCTATATGCATACACAATTTTATGTTTCAACTGTCCTACAGTCTTCTTCAGAGCCAATTTTACTTTAATTTTTTAAAAGTAAAAAAAAAAACGTTTTTCTATTTTTAAAAAATTAAAGTAAAATTGGCTCTGAAGAAGACTACAGGACAGTTGAAACGTAAGATTGTGTATGCATATAGGTACAATAAAAGTTAAACAAGACAAAACTCTTCCATACAGTAGTGCCATCCTGTGCCAAACAGAGTAATCCATAGATGCCAGAAGGCTTATGCATAAAATCCCTATCTAGGGCCTACTCATCCAATATCCCTAGACTAGTTTCTGGCTTGTGGCCTTCGTCAGTGAGGATTTTATGCATAAGCCTTCTGGCATCCATTGATTACTCTGATTGCCACAGGGTGACACTACTGTATGGAGAGTTTTGCCTTGTTTAAAAACAATTATGTGCTAGTATAAGAGAAGGTGATCATGTGATGCTTAGTGGTTTTACAATAAAAGTTTTTATTAAAGAGTGTTCAAAGTAGTGGATAAATGGCATTTACTTAAAATATTTATGTGGTTTGAATTAATATATATGTTAGATATATTCTCGACATATCAAAAGCTAATTGAATCTTAACTAATTTTCATACTGTCCATGGATAGATTTCGAATTGTTATCTATAAATTATAGTTTACATCATATTTCACAGATGAATCAATTCGACTACGATATAGGTTAAATAATAATGCATTTAAAAAAATTCAAATTTCTATTTTATAATTTCGAAGTAGAGAGAAAATTGTAAATAATAATAAAATACTTATATCTATAATATTAAATACATATAAAATTTTACAAATCTATAAACATTCATTAAAAGATCTTTTAAAATGTGAACTATATAAATCTGTTACCAGTATTTGAAATATCTAATGCACATATATCTTACTGTCAATCATCTTATGTATAATTTAAAGTAGCAGTTATTTTCGATCTTTTTAATAGGCTTGATTCTTACCTTGACTTTGAATGTTCATTATGAATTTCTAATTTAGTTGTTTCTAGAATAAGGCTATTTTTAACACAGCGGCTAAACTCTACATACAGTAGCACCACCAGTGCAAGCCAGAGTAATCGATGGATGCAGGAAGGCTTGTGCATAAAATCACTATCTAGTGCCTATTTATCCAGTATCTCCAGACTAGTTTCTGGCTTGTGGCCTTCATCAGTGAGGAGCCTTGGATCTGAGAGCACTGCACTTAGATAGGGATTTTATGTACAAACCTTTCTGCATCTATTGATTACTCTGGCTTGCATTGAGTGGTGCTACTGTGTGAAAAGTTTTGCCTCTGTGTTAAACAGCTTGTGTAAGCATAAAGAATCATGATCATGTGATATTTAGTGGTTTAATACCAATTCTGCCCAGTAGGATTAAGGTGACTGTGGTTATTAAAGAACCAAAGACACCAAAAAGTATGGATGCTGAGCTGAGTTCTGATCTATACAACTATACAAGCTAATGATCTTGAATCGAAAATGCATTTTCATTTTGGTCTCAAAGCTTTATAATTTGCTAATAAGATAAAAGGTGACTGCTGAAGGGGTTGCACTGGATCCTAAAATCTAGGTGCAATAATCTCAAATCCAAGGTTTCTCACTGATGAAAGCCACAAGCTAGAAACTAGTCTGAGGATATATGACAAGTATAATTTTTATGATACATATATAATTATTTTCCAGATAATTACCAAATGAGTAGTTTTAATAATTAGCTAATTGGCACACATGCACATCTACGTGAAAAACCAATCCAGGTGAGAAACAAAAAAAAATATTCGTTCTAAATAAAATAATAATAATAAAAGATATAGATTATTATCATTACTGTATTTTTTAATTAATTCATTTTTTATTTTGTTTTTTCTTTGACTTTGACTTAAATTTTTTTTTCTGTAACTTGAATTACTAGTAATTGGAATTTTTTTTCTCTCTTTTCTTGGCTTTATAAATTAAACAAGATTCACTGTAAAATAATTTGTTACCATTATGGAATATTGAATTGAAATTTAAAATCTTAGTATAGTATATATTATTCCCTTCTGTTTTACAATCACATTAGACAAATCTGCTTAAAGGAGCAAATTTTTGGGTTTATATAAAATATAATATATATACACATAGACATTGTAATTGGATCTTCAGGCATCAAACTTTCTACGCTCACAATTTTGACGATATCCACTTCAGATAAGTGAATTAATGATTATTATTAATCATTTATTAAACTAGAGATTATCATATCATTCCTGGCATAGATATAAACTTTAAACCTCATTTAAGGATTAATGTACTTGAATTGTGACTAATGTAAATCCGTAGAATAATCAACTTCATTATTCCTTTTCTATGTGTAATTACTTTTTTTTAATTTTTAAAATGTAAACTCCACTCTACATTCTTGAGACACATACATAAAAACATCTGGAAAAAGGAACCCAAGATGCATTTTATGCCAAACCAACACTCTTTAGTGAGTTCAGATCAAATTCTCTTACATATGTCATTATTTATTTAGTACTTATCAATACTAAATTATTATAATTTAGTTGATAAGCGTCAAACTTTATGCACTCACATCTTTGACATCATCCACTTTAAATTAATGCATTAATCTTTATTACTAATCATGTATTAAATTAGAGATTATCCCCAAGCCAGATATAAACTTTAAACCTCAGTTAAAGAATAATGTGTCTTTTTAATTAAACATAAACATAGGGAATATCCCCATTTCATTTTTCTTTTTCCAAGTGCAACATCTTTTCTAGATATACTTAATACTTTTTAATAAAATTTAGACACACGGAATAACTCAATTTCATCTCATTTTCCCCACATGCAATATTCTTTTTAGATATATTTAAACATTTATATGACTCGAAGATTAATGTAAGCTTCCATTCTTCCTGAGCTTTAAATAACCTACTGAACAATTCGAAAGATAAATTGCCCACTGAATTGGTTCATCAAATAGTTTACAAAATCTCTTGCAATCAAGCCAACTGCCAATATGCCTATTATGGTGAATCAAAAGCCAATCTATCAGCAAAATTGGCCCAGCACAACTATCTCTACAATAGAGCTAAACGAGGTAACATTACTCCATTTTCACTGAATATGTCCCATTTTTGAGAAAGTTCTATGACATCAATTCAGGTATTTCATTATTTTACGATTTATCAGTATTAAACATAGAACAATTACAATCTGGATGTAGTTTCTCAACAGTCAATAGTAGTCATAATGAATCAACTTCAAATTCTAAACTGAAAATAAATTGGATAATAATATCAGTGAATGTAATATATTGAATACATGTGAGCAAATTGATTTTGGAAAATCCACTTAAAAAGTCACGAGTGACCTGAAGCCCAAAGGCAAATGTGATCATTTATAACTTTCCATATGGCCATTTTAATAATACATAGCTATTTTATAATTATACATTAAATATCTGTTATAATTTTGTGTATATTATTCATTCTCATCTAAAAGCCTATAAACAAAATAAGCAAGTCTCAATGTGTCACCAAGGTACATCACAAACTATGTGCCCAAAGAACTATTTAAACGAACTTATATAAGGCTCACTTATATCAATGCTAATTCATTTTATCTAACAAGTCTGTTAAATAATTTTTTGGGAACCTATCTAACTTGCAAATTACTTTAATAATATATTCAGAGTTTTTTATTCCTTGAATAGATTTATATTCTTAGTATGTGAGAAGCCGTTAAATTATTTACGTGCTCATTAAAATCATTAGAATTTTCATTTTTTGTTCACATAAACAATTTCTCGGAAACGAACATAAACTTCTTTCCAAGTTAAAGAATGATAAATAGATTAATAATCCTAAATAACTTATAGATGTAATGACACATTTAAATGATCTTAATTTAAAATTGCTAAAGAGAAATCATTTAATTCATAAACTGTATACTAATGTCAAGGATGTCGAGTTGAAATTTATAGTTTGGGAAAATTAGTTCAAAAGTAGTGATTCATTCCACTCAAGCTATATTCATCATTAGCCAATCAGTAAAATTGATGAGGACAGTACTTTCTATTTTTTATTATGAAAATATTAAACAAATTTTTCTTAAAAATAATTTTGTTTTGGTGTACTTTGTATTGACTACAATGTTTGTGATATTTTTTTATTTAGTGTTCTAACCTAAAACTCACTACTTGGAAAAAGATCATGTCTGGTTTAAATCAAATTTATTAGCTTATATTAATCATATCGTACACAGGCTTACATATATGTATTTAAAATTTTGGTCAATGGTTAGAAAATTCGCCATATATATTTCGAATATAGGCTACTTTTGGTTATACTAATTTTGGTCTGTTTTTTTTTAATTCTATATAATCCTTGATACTGTATTTTTTTAATTTGAAAAACAAGTTTTATTATCTTTATTATATGTTATTACATTTAAAAATATCTTTACTAAAAAAAAAAAAAAAACTTCAAGAAAGTTATTGTGGAAAATCTTTAAACTTAAGTAAAATAAAGTTTTTCTATTGAGATATATGTAATCGATTCTTAGGAGTGAATTCACAATTATGGTCATCAGTATTTTAAATGTTATTAATGTAACAGATTACAGAATGTGAATCAGCAATTATTGTCATCAGTATTATTGAATGTGAACCAGCAATTATTATCATCCGTACTTTACCATATTAAGTACTTTTTAAATAAACCAATAATTGTAACATCAGAATATACTTATTTATGCATGGTTTAGTGAATTGCTAAAAAAATAATTATGCCAATAATTATTTATTAATCCACTTTTAAAGAAATTTGGCAAATTAAATTTAGATTGGTGAGTATAATTTTACAATGAGACTGTTGTAGATTAATTCTAAATAAGAAATACAGGTTTCAGCTTTCAGTTTGCCCTTTAATTTGTATAAATAGGACATTAGATATCTTCTAGGGAGTTTTCTACTAATGGCCACATGAAAAAAAAAATTTATGCAGAAGACACATCCAAAATAATAAGTACAGAATTGTACACTAATCATGAGTACATGCATCATGCACGTTGAATCAAAATAGAACAAGACTACTTCTTTGATACATTTTACATTTGAAAAATACATGGGTATACAATGATGCATAAATGCCATATGATATCAACATCAAGATTATGGATTGATAATAGAATATAAATATATATTAGCATCCAATTCTATTGTAATTTTTTAGTTGAATCAAACTTCTAGGTGGGTCATTGCAGGCCCCATGCAATGCAAGGATTGTTTTGAACAGCTATGGATTACAGCATCATTTTATATTTAGTATGCATGTATCTAAAGCTTAAAAGCCAATAAACATCACATAATCACCATTTCTTATGCTTGTTTATAATTGTTATTGCCACTCACTGCAAGCTAGACAATGGATGCAGTGCTCTCAGATCCAAGGCTCCTCATTGACAAAGGCCACAAGCCAAAAACTAGTCTGGGGATATTGGATTAGTAGGCACCAGATGGGGATTTTATGCACAAGCCTTCTGGCATCCATTAATTACTCTAGCTTGCAGTGAGTGGCAATACGCATAGTGAGTTTTTCCTGTTTTATCTAAAGGTTATTTCAATTTCCATGCCAATTTTGTCACTGGTCAGGCCAATAGTACTTGAAGAAGATAAAAAAATAATACCATTCAAAAACTATATATTAACTTGTATGATAATATTAATAGTTAAATGTATTTGAAAAATTCAGTGCTGCTTGAATTTCACTAAAGATATTTAACAATTAAAACTAGATGAGGGAAATAGTCCAATATATAATTATAAATTATTACCATTCATGTTTAATCAGCATTAATATCATCATCAAGAGCAACCAGCCATTCCAACTTCAAGAAAAAAAAGGGTATAACTTTATCTTTATTATTTCATTGCCAAACCATATAATATTAATAGCATCTATGTTTTTTATTACTTTTTACAATGCTTTTTTACAACCCACTATTGACAATTGCGATTGCCCCAGCAATCTTCTTCAGCACTTCTAATTATATTTGAGTTGAGATTTGGAAATATAAGTAGAAGTTCTGAAGAAGATTGCTGGGGCAAATGAAACTGACAATAGTGGGTTGTAAAAAAAGCACTGTAAAAAGTAAAAAAGAACATAGATGAAAAAAAGAATAGAAAGAGAAAGAATACATTAGAGATGAGTTTTACACTGACTACACAAAGAAGTCTGGAAGCTACAAATATGCTGACATAGAGAACATGCCAATTCATTCTTCTGTTTGTTTGATATTTTGTGGCACTGTCTTTTAATTTACTCTGCAATAACCTTTTTTTTTGAAAGACTTTTACACTTTACCCAACTGTAACCGTTTGTTATATTCTATTCTTAAACATGTCTTCCTAATGAAAGCTATCAAAAATTACATTTCTTTATAAAAAAGTGTCTTTGAGAATATAAATGGTCTGCCTCTCCCATGAAGACTGCCATAAAATATATTGTTATATATTTTTTTAGGAAGTCTGTTATTGTTCATTTCTTTCACATGTATGATCCAATGATAATACGATTTTATAATAATAGACTTGCAGAGATGTGTGTCGATAAGATTTGACACTTTTCATACACTTCTGAATGTTCAAGAGTGGGAGAAAATATTATTGAATGCAGCGCTCATAGTAGTCACTTTTGAAACTAATTTTGGTGGGTTACATTAGCCATCAAACATTGAAATACTTTTTACCAACTAAATACAATAATAAAATTGAGGTTAAAAACCCTTTGACCAATACCATTTAAAGAAAAATTGAAAGTCTCAAAATATCCATTTTTTGTTTATCATTAAAGCATTAACATTATAAAATATTTTAATATTCATATATTATAGATTAATAATATAAAAGTTTTAAAAAAAAGACAACAAAACCCAATATTATTTTAGAAGTTGCACAGTATTTTTGGCAGTCCCATGCAGCCCACGAGCCATATTTTGGAAAACCATTATCATTTTGGAAGTCACATAGAATATCTTTGGCAGCCATATGTAAATTATGGACATGTAAAAAGCCAATTTAAGATCAACTTTCTGGTGCTCATCAATTCTATGGTAGGTGGGCTATTTTAAATAGAATATCTTAAACATACAATCTTTGCCAAAATTAAACTCTTATTCCAAATTCAATGACAATCAAATTTGGAAGAATAATATAATCTTGGGAGTGATACAGAGTATTTTTGGCTGTCACACGTATCTCATAAGCCATACAAGAAGCCAATTTTAGATCATCTTTTTAATGCCCTCCAATTGCATAGTAGGCAGGCATTCTAAATATAATTTTTTAAGTCTAGAATCTTTTCCAAGATGAAACTTTTATTCCAAATTCAATTGCAATCAAGTTTAGCAAACCAATATTATTTTGGAAGCCATATATAGCTCATGAGCTTCAGTTAGCCCACTATTATTCTATAGTATCATCTCTAGAAAATTGAAGATCATGTTGATCAATCTTATGATATTGCCATCATATTTTTTATGGAACATTCTTAAATGAAAATTTTTTAAATGACTTTGTTAGTTTGATAAAGCGCCCATGTATCACATCCATACAATGAAATAGATAAAACAACAGTTCTATAGACGACTAATTTTGTTGCAATATTTAATATTATTTTAATAAGGAGCCCATGTTTCACATCCATACAATGATGTGGATAAAACAGTAATTGTATATACAAATAATTTTGTTGCAATATTTATATCACTACATAATCCTTCAATAAAATATAAAATCAATCTTTTTTATCTCTTTCTCTAATAACAATATTGGAAATCAAAATTCTGTCTTCATTATTACTTATATTTTGAATTGTGAATTATCAAGTTTTGTCTATGAAAAAAATTAATTATGAACAAACAATGAGACTTGATCATCATCAGTGGTATATAGTTGCATTCATCTCTTAATTTATTGAAGCAGCTCAACTTTAAATTATATCATACTCCTTATACCAAAAACATACTGACATTATGTATAAGATTATTGTGAATAAATAATTAAATGATTTACTGCTTAGAAGTTCATAAGAAGTTCGAACACAGGAAATAACAAACGAGCCATGATCCAAAGTCCGACACTACTATCGGACCAAACCATTGAATGAGTTCATCCCAAGCAGCACAAACCTAGATATTCATATTTTTTTTTGCTTCATTGTACTTTTATATACGCTTGATTTCAATTATTTTTCTAAAAACAAAATCTTTAGTAGTAGAAATAAATTTTATATTTATTTTTCCTTATAAATGTCTCAAACAGGAAAAATAAACAATAAAGATGGTTCTGATTATTAAGCGTAATTAGGTTTTTTGTAATTTCCTTGCTTTGTTTTAGCTCCAAGTCAAGGATTTATTTAAGTTATAGACAAGAATAAATCAAGTTTTTTGAACTTTTTGAAGAAATTAATCTAAATCAAAATTTTAATGCAATTTAGTAGAAAAAATATATAATTACTTCAGGTGGAAAATTATAAACTTCAAAGACCTCTAAATAGACAGAATTATTGACATAAGTATATATCACTAACAAAATGTTTTCCAGATATTAAGTGATGTTGAGGTTTAATTATATTCAAATATTTTGTTTAATGATTTTAGTCTTTTGATATACAGGGCAGTATTAAACTTTTTACGTCTACTGCAAATCAGCTACTTCCGCTTCACATTAAAATAAATTGCGGACTAATGATTTTTAGAAATAAAGATTTTGTATAAAAAATTAAAAACACAAAACCTGAAACTGCTAAATTTATTTTAAAGCGCAAAAATAAATAATAATAATCTGATTATTTTTTAGAAAACAATTAATTTTTATATTATGATCCTTAAAGATCAGTACTGTATCTCTCTTTGAGGTCTGTGCCCTAGATGACTGCCTATTTGCCGTAATTAAAAATTATTTGTTTGAGTTGTTTACCTCTGTAATTCCCTGTTTGGTTTATTGTAGTGGTAGAATGATGGATTTAGAAGATGTGATGTGATGTATTATGGCTTCTCCTTAAAGTCTGTAGATTGTGGCTCCACCTACCATTTCTATGTTCAAACTTCTCATGAACTCCCATACCATAAACCTTTTTTTTTTTATCTCTAAACAAAATGAATAAATCATTCTCCCACAGGCTCTGAATTAAAAGCACTCTTAATGTTGAACAAAGGATCATGATTAGAATGAATCTGTAAAATTGAATGTAAGAACCTAAGACTGTTTACAAAATGTCCCTCTATTTTTATTGGATAGTAGTAATACCTGTCATGACTTACAGTTTTAAGTAGGTAATAGATAAATAAGTAGACAGTAGATGACAGTAGAAACAAATTAACACATGAAGACTTCTGTAGCCAGTTTCTAATCATCTGTTGACTATTTGGGCAGGATTATCTGCTAACTTCTGTTTATAGTCAAAGGTGATTATAAAAGTTGGCATGTGTCAACTGTATTATTGTCTAAAAATTCTTTTACCTTTTTTTATTGCCTCTAGTATATGTAATATAAGTGGAGAGAGAAACACCACACAATTCTTAAAAAATATATCAATATGCTTTAGGCTACTGCAAGAATACAGAGCTTTTTTTGCTAGTGGATAAGAGTATTAATTTAAAACTGAATAACTTTATATATATAATTTCTTATAATTAAGCATTTAATCACAACATTCATCTTATCAATAACAGTCACAATTTAATTAATAGACAAATGGGTCGGTAGGTAAAACTGACTGTTAGCGGTCACAACATTTCGCCCTCTATTTTTAAAAAAACTGAACTATATTTTTTTGTACCAAGTGTATCTAACTGTAAATAAACTATATCTAACTATAAATGTTTTTACATAAAGGTTAATAATAAAAATAAACTTACATTTTTATGCATAGTATTGAGCTATGCACATGAGGAAATTCATGAAAACGGCGTAAACAGGAACTTCTTTTGTGATACTTATTAAGTTTTGACATGTAACCTAGCACAAAATTGCCCATAAAAATGTAAGTTTTTTTTAAATTTTATTTATTAACCTTCATGTAAAAAATACATTTATAATTAGATATACTTTACAATTACATAGTAAGAATAACGTAATTCGAACCACGGATAGTGGAGATCGATCTTTCATCCATCCTACCTGCAGGAATTTGCATTTAGGGGTATGCACAGACATGACACTGTTTTTGTGAATTTCTTTGTGTGCATAGCTCAAAACTATGCATAAATATGTAAGATTATTTTTTTTTTTAGGTATGTAAAAACATTTATAGTTAGTTATAGTTAATTTATAGTTAGATACACTTAGTACGAAAAAAATATAGTTCAGTTTTTTAAAAATAGAAGGCGAAATGTTGTGGCAACTAACAGTCAGTTTTACCCACAAATGATTATTATTTAGTTATTTCTTAGATCAGAAAGTATTACATTTTGTTCAAATTTAGTTATAGACTTTAAATCTGATAAAGTTCAAATAGGTCTATAATATTTTAATATTAACGTTAAATACTCTAGCGTATATAGTTGCTTTATAAAAGCCTCAAAATATTTCATCTTCTATATTTATGCAAATTTTTATGACAACTGCAAGGAATGTTATAAACTATACCAGTAACCGATTAGCAATCAAGTGACTGTTTTAAATTATTTAGTAGTGAATTTAAACTCAGGCCATTCTCCCAGGCTACTTTTATATCACCCAATAAAAATCTATTCTTATAAATCAGTTTATAGACTGATGACTTTAATGGTAAACAAATGAATTCTTTATTCTCACTAACAATTAAATTTTTACTTTTAACAGACTTGCAGATATTTATATTAAATATGATATTTTTAATAAATTCAGGATTATAAAATCAATATAGTCAGAAGCAAATTGATTCCTCTGAATATAAGTATTATTTTCAAAATTATTATGCCTTCTATTCCTATAACAAAAATTCAATAAAGTCTCCTGTGAATAAAAGGTTGATAACTATTTGACCATATCTTACTTCTTAAATTTTTTTGTTTAATAAAATGACTGCAGAATAAAACATCAATTCTATCAACACTTAAATCCAGAAATTTTAACCTCTCCCCCTTAATAGTAAATTTAATATTAGAATCAAAAGCATTCAATCTATCAAAAATCATTCCTCTTCCTGAATAATAAACAAAGGATCATCAACATACCTAACAAATAATTTCAAAGAAACACAAAAATGATCGATGATATTACTCCCTAAAAAAATCAATACATTAAAAGAAAAATAGCATAACCAACAACCCATCCTTCTTTAATTTTATAAAACACATCATTACACACAAAACATGTAGAATCCTTGAATAACAATACCAAATCTTATCTGCAGAAAAATATACATATTTCTTTAAATCAGTAAGAAACACATTAATGGTTTTTAAACAGTCATTTTCTAAAACAAATTCATTAATTTTATTATATGCCTCAAAAGAAGTTACTCAAAATTTATCTAAATTTACACAATTCTTAAAATATCTTATCAGAAATGTTGAAATTTTATCAATAATCCCTCATGTTCAACCAAGTAAAATTATCTTTATCAGATTTTAGATTAAAGAAAACCTTAGGAGTCAAAAAATCACTAGGATTACAAACTTAAATAGGTAGATCTATCTTATATATATATATATAATTCAAACAAATATATTTAACACAGTATTCAAAATTAAATAATATATTCTTTTCCAGAAGTACTTTCAATTGTTTCACTGACAATCTTTATCAACTGTTAATACAAATGTACAAAAAATAAAAACTTGCATTACCCATAATTCAATCTATTCAAATTTCCCACAATTCTGTTGTCTTTATATTAGCCGATTGTTTATTCATTAAACCACCTCTATTCCTAGATATCATCATTGCCTCTTCTATTGGTTGAGAAGTTTTAAAATTTATTTATATATAGATGAATCAAATTTATTTATATATAAATTTATTTATATATAGATGAATCAAAGTGTAATATTGAGAAACAATTAAAAGAATATAAACTTTACGTAAGCATAAAAAATTAAGAATAATAATGATTTTCTAACAGCAACTGTTTTTTTAGTCAAGCATTGGTGGTTGAGTGGTCAGCACAACTGCCTTACAAGCAGTTGTCCCAGGTTTGCTTCCCTGCCGATGCTTTGACACATGAAAAAAAAAACTTTTTTTTATCACAAAAAATACGCAATTTTTCTTTCAATTTTTATCTGGAAAACACTAGAATTTTTCATATGAAAAAAAAACGCATATTAAAAAAAAAAAAATCAAAGATGCAATTTTAATCAATTGAAATAAAAACTATTAATTATTAGACAATGTATATCTGTTAAAATTCATGAATCTTGGGATAGCTTATGATGATGTCTATTTCACCAAATTGAAAATGTTTCCAATTGAAAATGGTTACATAAATAATTGTAATTACTTCCTTGTTAATGCTTTATTGTTTTATTATAATTACAAAAATAATTTTTAACATATATAAATATAATAATAAAAATAATAAATATAATCATAATTAACTATTATATACAGTCTCTCAATCCACAAAGTACTTTCGGTTAATTCCTTAACCCTTCTCAATGAAAGTGCTGAGGGTTAAGGAATTAATCAAAAGTACTTCTGCAAATTGAGAGACTGCATATAATAATTAATTATCATTATATTTATTATTTTTATTGTTACTGTGTATAATAGTTAATTACCATTATATTTATTATTTGTATTGTTACTGTATATAATAGTTAATTACCATTATACTTATTATTTTTATTATTATTACAATAGTTTTTAATTAATGGACATTTTATTTGTATTATATATATAAGATATTCAAAAATTGCTAACTTAATGAACTTAGTTTTTATATTGATTAAAAATACAAACATATTAGAAAACAAGCTTATAATAAAAGAATATCAAAAAATGAAAAATTCAAGGAATAATTAATTTTGTCCTACTGCCTAATTTTTTAAAAAAGTATATGAATATCACCACTATATAAGACTGAAAAGTGAAGTAAGAGACAATTGATATGTTGTTTGGTATTCACATTAATTATCTGCAATTATTCGTTAACTGAAATTACCAACAATAATATCATTCAACTTCATCATGGCTTACTCATTGACTTCCAAGATTAATTATCTTCATCCTACTTTAGATTTTAGCACTATATGGCAGGGGTATCCAAGATGTCAACTGGCCTCTGAAAGCCGACCATGTAATTTTTTTGAATTTAAAATTTGCATCTAATTTATTAATATAATTCTAAAACAATAATTTTCTTTTCATTTTTTTTTCTTTAATTTTTTTAAAATTCATGACCAGCTTTAGAAAATAATTATTTAATTGTAATTTAATAAATATTTTATAAAGCAACATGGACAAATTATAATAGTAGAGTGAGCTGAGATAATTTAATCATTGGTTTGATGAATTTTCTTATTGGCCAGATTGAGTAAACGTTTGACTGCTTTGATTCGTTAACTATGGATCTAGCCAGTTTCCTTTTTGAAATATTTTAATATACAATAATCAAAATTGTTTTAATTTATCTTCTAAAAATTGAATTATTTTACATTCAAGTTGCTTAAATGTAACGAAAAATTTAAAATGATGTTAATATCTAAAGAAAAACATATAAAAAATAGCCTGCAGTAAAACAAAAGAATTATATTTCAAACAGTTATTATGTGAAAACGCCAGTGATTTCTTGGGTCATAAAAATTACGATAGCTGATTATTCATTTTTATTGTCTTTTCTTCATCTAAAATTAAATATTTTAAATAAAAATCTAAATCTAGCCACATTATTAGTCAATATAGTGCAAAAAGTAATTATAAAATCCATAAATATTTATGAAAAATAATTGCATTTTAACTATCACCTGATGTCATTGATATGCATATAGCAGTCAACGTTATTCTCTTGTCTTGAATATTGGTCAAGCTATTCACTTTCCCTTGATTATTTTTCTTGTAAAATTTAAAAATTTTCGAATCAAAATTTATATTTAAGTAAATTAATATAAAAACTTAATTATGAATGTAAAAAATTATGACAAATATATTTATTTATGTTCAAGTCTATTTCGAAAGCAATAGGAGTCAATGTTATTCATGCTTGAATAGGGGTCCAGCGCTTTTCACTTTTCCTTGATTATTCTTCTTGTAAAATTTAAAATTTTTCAAATCAACATTTATATTTAAGTAAATTAATGTAAAAACTTAATTATAAATGTAAAAAATTATGAGAAATATACTTATTTATGTTCAAAATGTATTATGAAAGCAATAGGGGGCAACATTGTTCATTTGGCTAACAGGTTTATCTGGGCTTAATTGCTGAGATATTCTTGACTTCGTTTAAGGAGAAGCCATAATACATCACATCACATCACATCATAATGATCCAGTGCTATTCATCTTGTAAAATTTAAAAATTTTTGAATCAAACTTTATATTTAGGTAAATTAATATTAAAACTTAATTATGAATGTAAAAAATTTATGAGAAATATATTTATTTACATTCAAAATCTATTATGAAAGCATCAGACATTTGGGTTTGATTTCTGTCTTTGACAGAAATGCCTGGAGAACAATAGCCAAAATTGACAGTCAGTGCTTTGTAGCACTTTATAAAAAAAAAAAGAGGTGAGACTATATTCAATAGACCACAATCAGAAATTATTTTTTGCAAAAAAACTGCCAATAGCAGATTTTTTTGGGAATTAAAATTTAAATACCCATAAAGCTATGAATTTACGATAAAATAGCAAAAATGGCCAATAGATGGTGCAAAATTTTTCTGGTTTCTAGTTTGAAGTCTTGAAAAAACATAGTAACCCTCAGATATACCTTCATCAAAAAAGTTGCCCCCAACATCTAAAAGTTTGAACACCTCTACTATATGCTATAGTATTTCAAAATTACCATCTGCAGACTGACTGGTTTCTGACATTTGTTGATGTCAATGAAATCTAGGATTCAAAGTGAGAACCAAAGCACTGAAATTAAAAAAAAACAAAACAAGTTTTTGAACTCAATAAGTTGCTTGCATAGTTATATAGATCTGACATTAAATCAATTTCTTTGTATTTCAGAAATTCCCATTTGTTGACAATTGTAAGCTCTTCTACCTTTTGGCTAAATAGATATGATAAAGCCAGTTTGGAGATGGAAGTATTATAAACTATATCATCTAATGGTCATTGATTACTCATCCTCATAATAGATGGCTCTAGAGTAGGATGAAAAGACCGGTTTTTGGAAGATGAGTGAGATTATAATACTATATCTTCTGGTATTCATTGATTATTCAGGCTTGCAGTAGATGGCTCTAGGGTCAAGTGAAAAGAACTGCTCTTGCAAGCATATGAATAAATGTATGATAATGACATGAATGTCTTTGTTGATATTAAACTTCCTTATCAATGTAAAATGACCTAAAATAGGTATAAAACTGAGATATGTAATGCATGCAAGTTAATATAGGTTCAAAACTTCCAAGTTTTTCTATTTTTAATTCACATTGTTAGCTCAAATAGTGGAAAGAAGTAAAAGATGGCTGCTAGATGTTTATGTATCTTAGGTCCATATTTGAATTCTAGTCATCATTGTTAAATAGAAAAGCCAGAAATTTCTCTGGGGATAGACATATGACAGCACTATACAGTCCAGTGTCCACTAATTATGCAAATTTATAGTAGATTGCATTAGAACATCTATAGCAATTTGGTTTTATAACTTTAAAATATTTGGGATTTTGGATCCTTACCATAAATAATAACCAGATATAATACAATCTTTATTTGAGCACTTATTTTTAAATAAAGGAAATAGCAAAACTATTTCCCAAGGTTATGTGCTTTAATGATATTACTATAGTGTTCTTAAGTTACTTACTGAGTAATATTAAAAAAGACTGTCAAAGAAGTAAAATGACTTGTGATATGTACATTAATTAATTATATTTTTTATGTGTCACTTCTAATATATTAAAGAAACTGATTTCGTTTACCTGGAGAAATATAATTTTGCCAATAACAGTTACCTTATATTGCTATTATATCCATTTATATTTACCTGGTCACCTCAAGTTTATTATAGCCAGATATTCATTTATAACTTAATGTTGGTTTGTTAGCTAAATAGGATATGCATTGGTTACCCAGGAAAAAAATTCCTAGGATTCAAATAGTTTTGAACTCAAATTCTAAAGCATGATTGTAGTATGAAAAACTATTAATCTTTACATAAGTGAGTGCTTATGATAAAAATTTCATGTCAGGTAGAAGTTGATAACTCTTTATATTCTATATTCAATTTGAACTATATTCATTTTAATCCATCAATGGAATTGCTGCATTCACTCCGACACTTAGATATTTTAATCCCACATGAGTTTCTAATATGTTTTACACTAATTAATCTTTATGCATTGCTTTATATTAAAAAAATCTCTCAGCCAATTTTACATCTTTCTGTGCATCTTCATATTATCTACAATTTTGACTATCTAGGAAACTTTTTCAGGATTATAAAATATAATTGTATTACATTATTTTTTACACAACATCCAATAATACTGTCTTGATACATCTATATAAATATAGAAGCTGTATTAATTTCAATTACCTTACTGTTTTGACTTTCTAGCAGTCTTCTTCAAAGCTATAAAATACAATTATATTACATTACCTTTTATAAAATCGTTCAATAACTTTGTCTTGATATATATATAAATATTTCCAGTGCATATATCTATCTGAAATAAATATCAAATATCAAGTCATCTCAAATGTTAAAAACTTTTCCAGCTATGCCTTCTGTGAAATAAACATTTAGAGCCCACATCTCAAAACAACTAATTCAAAAAGACATCTCTTTGAACTATAGTCTGAAAAGATATTAAATATTAAAATACAAATAATTCAAACAGAGATTGTGAAATTGCATAAGCAACAATCTTTAAATTGTTCTTAAATGTTTACTTTACTTATACAAAGACAAACTAAATACTACTCATTTTTAATCTTTGAAACTCCCAAACATGGATATATATGAGAATATTTCTAGTGCATACCACTATTTAAATCAAATATCAAATCATCTCAAATATTAAAACTTTTTCAGCTAAGGCCTATCTATCTATCTATCTATCTATCTATCTATCTATCTATCTATCTATCTATCTATCTATCTATCTATCTATCTATCTATCTATCTATCTATCTATCTATCTATCTATCTATCTATCTATCTATCTATCTATCTATCTATCTATCTATCTATCTATCTATCTATCTATCTATCTATCTATCTATCTATCTATCTATCTATCTATCTATCTATCTATCTATCTATCTATCTATCTATCTATCTATCTATCTATCTATCTATCTATCTATCTATCTATCTATCTATCTATCTATCTATCTATCTATCTATCTATCTATCTATCTATCTATCTATCTATCTATCTATCTATCTATCTATCTATCTATCTATCTATCTATCTATCTATCTATCTATCTATCTATCTATCTATCTATCTATCTATCTATCTATCTATCTATCTATCTATCTATCTATCTATCTATACATATCTATCTATCTATCTATCTATCTATCTATCTATCTATCTATCTATCTATCTATCTATCTATCTATCTATCTATCTATCTATCTATCTATCTATCTATCTATCTATCTATCTATCTATCTATCTATCTATCTATCTATCTATCTATCTATCTATCTATCTATCTATCTATCTATCTATCTATCTATCTATCTATCTATCTATCTATCTATCTATCTATCTATCTGTCTGTCTGTCTGTCTGTCTGTCTGTCTGTCTGTCTGTCTGTCTGTCTGTCTGTCTGTCTGTCTGTCTGTCTGTCTGTCTGTCTGTCTGTCTGTCTGTCTGTCTGTCTACCTACCTACCTACCTACCTACCTACCTACCTACCTACCTACCTACCTACCTACCTACCTATCTATCTATCTATCTATCTATCTATCTATCTATCTATCTATCTATCTATCTATCTATCTATCTATCTATCTATCTATCTATCTTATCTGCCTATCTGCCTACCTACCTACCTGTCTGTCTATTATTCTATCTGTCTGTCACTATCTATCCATTTATCCATCCATCTATCTATCTGTCTATCTACCAATCCATCAAGCTTCCTACAGCTATGCACTCCATCTTATACAATTGATACACATGGTTACATACATGTAAATGAGATAAATGATCTCCAATAAATATATTTCATGCTGAACCAACACTCATCAGATCCATCTCCCACACATATATACAGCCAATGCTCAGTTTATATTAAGAGTTGTAGGGTGGATAAGATTGCAGCTTGTCCAGTGATGTTTGAAGATTTGCTATCTTAATATAAATTGAGCATTGATTATATATATGTGTGAGAGATGATAATCTGGGCCAACTAGTGAGTGCTGGTGTCAGCATGAAATACATATATTGGAGATCATTGATCTTATTTGCATGAGTGTGGTCATGTGTATCAGTTGTATAAGATGGCATGCATAGTTGTAGGGAACTTAAAAGTCTGAGTTCAAATCCCTTCTAATAACATTAAGTTTAGTATAGATAATATTCTCAAAATTGGAAAATATAAAAATATATTTGAATATTATATATATATATCCATAAAAATTATTTCTTTATTCCAAAATATTTATTTTTCTCATTTATTAATTAAAAATGTTTTCTATTTATTATTGTTCCTCTACTCCAAAGTATTGACTTTCTTCATTTATGGTCTTCTTGCTTTATTGTATTGGTCTTCAAAATATTTCTTGATTAAAATTTTCATATAGTGAAAATATGTTTTACTAGGACTTATTAGGAAAAATCTTTTCATGTATCTCTTTGCTGAAAATAAATGCAAATTATGTTCTGTTTAGCTTTGAACAGTCACAGAATGGCAACATCAAGACATAGAGGTTTTTGGTTCAAAGCTCAGCTTATTATATGATCTCCTGAGTAAAAGTAATCATTAGATTATTATTGTTATTAAGATTGTTTTACTGAAAATATTAATGATTACCAGTCTAAAACAGGCAAAACTCACTATACACATTGCCATCTAGTGCCTACTCGTCCAATATCCCCAGACTAGTTTCTGGCTTGTGGCCTTTGTCAGTGAGGAGCCTTGGATCTGAGAGCACTGCACCTAGATCTTAGGATCTAATGCAACCCTCCAGCAGCCAGTAGATGGGGATTTTATGCACAAGCTTTCTGGCATCCATTGATTACTCTAGCTTGCTGTGTGGCAATACATATGGTGAGTTTTGCCTGTTTTAAAGCAGTTATACACAAGCATAAGAAGTGGTGGTCATGTGATGTTTATTGGCTTATTACCAGGCTAATATAAATAAATGAGAGTAAGAGCTTTATGAATTTCTGTTCATCTGATTTGAACCTTAGATGGTGAGCACAGCAGAAAAAAACACTGATAACTAAATTTTAACATATTGTATGAATGTGTATTTTGAATATGGAATGAAAATTAATATGTATAGGACCAAGATCTTGTGAGTGGAATGAAATACAAAAGGAATACAGATCAAACTTGGGGATAAAGTGAGTTGATAGTGTAATGAGTTAAGTATTTGAGAAATTGATTGAGTGAGGATGGAAGAAGTAAAAATGATGTTAAAAGAAGCAGAATAATAACAAAAAAAAGCATCTATCAACAAGAAAAAATATTCTGGTGGTGTTATGGTATTACATATGGAAAAAGAGAAATGTGAATAAATTCCATGAGTGCGTGTTTAATTAAAAAAACAGACATATTAACTAACCTTCAACAAGGATTTAAAGTTTATATCTGGGCTAGAGATAATCTCTAGTTTAGTAAATGATTAATGATAATCATTACTGCATTTATCTAGAGTGGATGGTGTCAAAGTTGTGGGTGGTGTAAGTTTGACACTTGTAAATCAAAATGTAACAATTTGCTATTAATAAATATTACACAATGACAAAGATAAGTATGAGGTTGGTGACCTAGACTAACTAATGAGTGCTGGTTATCTTTTATTGGTTTTTTATGTGCTTTAAAAAGAATGTGTAGTGATTATTTCACACATTTATAAAAAAAAAATATTGTGAGATTGACCAAATGCTGTGTGTGCAGTGTATTGTTTTGGGATATGCAAATATTAAATAAATAAATAAAAAAAGAATAGATTAATGAATATTGAGTTACATATGGAGTGGATTAATTGGTTGGATAGAGTGACAAATGAAGTTTTGATGACAGTCGATAAAGAGAGAAGAATGAATGGAGGGAATCTGGGCATAAAAAGACAAACTGCATGGACGTTGAAAAGGAATGATTGCTTAATGAGAGATGTTTTGGGAGGAGATTAGTGGATGATAGGAATAAAAGATATTGAGCTTAATAGATAATATAAAGGATAGAATGAGGATAACATAAAGAAAGAAAAAAGTTAAAGATTCGGACAACAAATATAACGGAATGGAGAGAAGATTAGATACGCAGCACGATTGCTCTCTGGGCTTGATCAAACGGACCGAATACTCTAGTAACGTTATTCATATTCTTTATGTTACTTTAAAATGATTAGCTTTAAAAAAAATATTTTTTTTAAATGTAAAACTTGCTATTTTTCTATCATCCCCCGTGGCTAGAGATCTTGTTTTTCTTTCCTTAGGTCAACTTTATTAATTCGTTTTAAAAATTCTAACCTTGCAACAAATTCAATGTATCCTCTCTTCCGTCTCCCTCTAATCATTCGACTCTTAAGGTGACCTGATTTCAATATCTTACTAGAGCATTGCATCAAAACTAAAAAAAACAAACTTATCAGATCAAAGATTTTATTATTATTTACTCACATTAAAAAAAGCGTTAATTTTCAATTAAAAAATAATTTTAGAAATCAAAATGTTTAAAAGCACTTTAGTTAATTTAAGCGATCTAACAATTAATTAAACGTTGCCACTTTTGATATATAAACTAGCAATAGGTAATTAATGCTTAATAACATTGAATAATTTAAAATTAAAATCTCTTCCGAAGAGGATCTTGGGAATTAAATCAAAGTCCAAAAGATAATTATTTATTGCTAATTTGTTTTAAAAAATATAGAATCTAATGGCTTGTTTGCCGAGTGTTCAAAAGAAGTTCGGATACCATAGGTAATAATGAACTCCAAATTCTATCATTTAACCCCTATACGAAACTGCGTAGGATTTTATTTTGCTTCATAATAACTGAAACACACAGGCTTATTATATACCTGTGTCTATATATGTAATATATAGGGTGTATGTGCACAGACTTTCACACGACCCACCACTCTCCACACTATCTCATAACACTGATACACTTGAATATATATATGTTGAAAAGATAAATATTCACCAATATCCGTATTTCATGCTAAACCAGCAATCATCAGTTAGTCCAGATTACCACCACTACACATATATGCTATAAGTGCTCAGATATATTAAGATAATTAATCCTCATACTTTAGTGGACAGGCTTCAATCTACTTCACACTCCAACTCTTCAACCGTCCATTTAATTGAAAATCTGATGATGGAACGCTCAAAGACCACCTTAAGACCGAGATTCTTGCCACACCCATGTTGACCTAAGGTCAATCTGAACCCTCATGTACAGGACATAATCCATTTATACATATACAAGGGATGGGCAGACATTCCTACTATGTAATAACTGAAACACACAGGCTTATTATATACCTGTGTCTATATATGTAATATGTAGGGTATATGAGCACAGACTTCCACACGACACACCACTCTCCACCCTATCTTATAACATTGATACACTTGAACATATATGTGTTGAAAAGATAAATAATCACCAATATACATATTTCATGCTAAATCGACAATCGTCATATACCCTATATATTACATATATAGACACAGGTATATAATAAGCTTGTGTGTTTCAGTTATTACATAGTAGAGATGTCTGCCCATCCCTTGTATAGGTATTAAGTGGATTATGTCCTGTACATGAGGGGTCATATTGACCGTAGGTCAACATGGGTGTGACAACAATCTTGGCCTTAGTGTGTGGCCTTTGAGCGTTCCATCATCCGATTTTCAATTGGATGGACAGTTGAAGAGTTGGAGTGTGGAGTACATTGAAGCCTGTCCACTAAAGTATGAGGATTGGCTATCTTAATATATATATATATATGAGCACTTATAGCATATATGTGTAGAGATGATAATCTGGACCAACTGATGATTGCTGGTTTAGCATGAAATGCATATATTGGTGATTATTTATCTTTTCAACATATATGTGTTCAAGTGTATCAGAGTTATGAGATAGTGTGGAGTGTAGTGGGCTGTGTGAAAGTCTTTGCTTTATAATATGATTATGTAATATATATTTTCTTTATAACCACTATCTCGGGGAAAATGAAATCATGTTTATTTCCTTTGTGATTGGAATCAACAAATCAATCTCCAAAAACCAACCCTTTGACAATTTACTTATTGGTTTATGTACAAAACATCTGATTATATAAATAAGCCAATCACAATGAAAGGTTTCAAATCCAATTTTATATGGAGCTCTGTGACTAGTTTATATATAAAAGTATAACTCAAAAACTCTCATTGCTGTGTCTTCATGAGTAATCAGGTTCTAACATGTCATAGAGAATGGGTACATTCTTGGCTTCAATTATCACAAAACTTTCACCATTTCCTTCATTTCTTTAATCCAATGTATGCCATAATCATATCTTAGATTTAAAAGCAGATTCTTTTATTGCAATAAAAATGGCCAATTATTTTGAGTAAAAGTGGGAATAAATTTTATTTCAGCAAAGGTATTTGTTTTTAATTCAAATAAGTGGTGTAATATAAGGATCGTAATGATCTCACATTATGAGGTTCTGGACAAATTTCTATTTGGGATTCCATATACAGTATGAAATGTAGAAATTTTGCTTTGAAAAGAGGATGATTATTTGTTTTGAGGTATATCTTTTAAAAAACCCAAAACAATTGATAAAAAGCAAACCTGAACAGGGGTATCAATCTTGCTATACTTTAGATCAACCAAATGTATTCCAGAAATTCAAAATGTTTCATTACAAATTAATCTCATTCAAAAATGTCATTTCTTATACTTTTCATTCTAGAAAATTTTCAGCTCCTCCTATTGATTGTATAGATTGGCGCCCTCTATTGGTGGGAGTTCCAGGCAAATGTTCATTTTGCACAATGGACATTCCTGTATTGTATTATAAAATTTAAAACAATTTATGATCAATAAAAGACAAGACAGATCCTAAGTATCGCAAATGGTAATTTGGAAAAAGATACAATATTCAAAACAAAACAGAGCTATGCATAAATAATTACAAACCCAAACAAATATCATAGTACAGAATCAAAATTGATGTTATAATATGTTGGACTATTTCCATCATCTATCATTAAATGTTGAATGTCTAGAAAATTTTAAACTTTATTTAAACTTTTCAAATACAAACAACTTGTTAGTAATAACATACAAATAGACAACACAGGTTAATAATTACACAAGATTTCATCTTCTTCAGATGTTGCTGACCTGACCAGTGACAACATTAACATAGGAGTTGAACTTACACCTTTAGATTCTTAAATATCTAATTTTAATGCACTGCTCTAACCAACTGCCTTTGACCGAATAGCACACTTGGTAGAGCATTGCTTTAAAATTCAATATTCAAGAATCTAAAGTGTGCTCTAACCAACTGCCTTTCACCGAATAGCACACTTGGTAGAGCATTGCCTTAAAATTCAATATTCAAGAATCTAAAGTGTGAGTTCAATTACTATGATAATATTGCCACTGATTAGATCAACACCAGCTGAAAAAGAATGGAGAATAATACCTCTCAGACATTGTGTTATTACTAACCTGTGTTGTCTATTTGTGTGTCATTACTAACAGCTGTTTATATTTGAAAAGTTTGAAATTTTCTAGACATTCAACATAGTCCAACATATTATAACCTCCAAAATACTATCATCGCAAATCTTCAGAAAATTACTAGAATTGATGTTTCTAAGCTTCTACAAGTATTTCTGATTGGGATCTCAATAATGAGTGGCAAAAGTATGCTCTTGCACAGGATGATAAAATTTCTAGGATTGTCCCTAAATTTAATTGTTAACCCTGTAGATGCTAAATGCTGAAATTCATGAAGACTTTATAATATACATATATTACAAAGAAATCAAGTCATATGTCACATGACCTAATTTAACAAGATTGTATTACAAATGTTATATATAGAGTTCACAAAGAAGCTCTTAACAAGCTTTGCAGAATATCCCCAAACCTCACTGAGGAAGTCAGTAGCAGAAACCGGTCTGGGATTGGGGATATTCTGCAAAGCTTTTAAGAGCTTATTTGTGACCTCTATATATAAGATATATGTATAGAGAGAGAGAGAAAGAGAGAGATCTATATTATGGTATGATCATCATTTCTGCAACAGCCACTTGAGTAACTTTGACTATCCAAACAATGGCTGGTAAATTCTGTTGAAACATTCATGCAATCTTGATATTAAAATGCACAGATTAAGGAGTATTCAAATACATGTAAATCAATATTTGAAAAACTATTAAAAATAATCATAAAATTGAATTCATAAATTTTACCTGCATCATATCAGCATGGTTACATTGTGAACTGTATCTTATCTAGCTTTTCTCAAGCACAATTGGTATGCCCACAGTGCAAACTCAATCAGTCACGTGATTTCTCTCTCAACTCATTGCTGCAGGCTTATTATTGTTTTTGGTGATGTCTTAATACCTACATTAAATTTTTTTTTAATATTTACATATGGGTGCACATATGCTAAATATGCATATTATACAAAGTTTGCAGTTTCCATAGTATCAGGTGCACTTAGAAAGGCTTGGAATCAAATGCACTGGATATGGTGAGATTTCTGTATATACTTTTAGTAAAATTCTGAAGATTTTTAATGAGCTTGTTAATTTTCTGGCTTATCAAATATATAACACTGAGAATATAAATCTATTTATGAAACAAGCAAGTCTGAGTACGTTTATTCAAATTTTGGCTGGCGAAGTAGATTAGTACTGCCATAGCAATAGGTGGACATTATTTACAAGATTATTTGGGGATTTAGCTTATGAATTATATTAATATTGTATTCAGGCTTGTTTGTTATATGAATAGGTTTATAGTTTTTACATATTTATAGGTTGCAATATGGTGTAGTTGAAATAAAGAATTTACTATTAAAAAAAACAAAAAAAAATTGAAAACACTATATATAGTGTAATGATTGTTTACCTTCTACAAGGTATTAAAACTGAATGAAAACTAATTCTTATCCTGTTTAAGATAACCAAATTATCCATATAGTAGTGTCATCAAAGGCAAGCCTTTGTAATCAATGAATGCATGAAGGTTTGATTACAAAGGCTTGTACTTGGTGGCACTACTGTATGGAGAATTTAGTACTCTTATTAACAGCATGTGTAAGCATATGAAATGGTGATTGTGCGATGTTTTGCTTGAGAGAACTGTCAACGTGGGCATGGAAAACAGGTGTAAAGATTGTTCATAAAATGCATGGATAATGTGAGAAGACAATGGTCTGAGTTTATGCAATGGTGGGTGGTTATGATTTGGAAGAGGCAAGATGAGAGAAGGAATGTTCAAAAGCAAAAAAGCACTAGTCAACATGGGTAAAGAGAATAAGGTATTTGATATCTCTAACTTATCTGATGAGTAATGATTGTTCATGAAAATTGCATGCACAGTGAAAGATGATGGCCTGAGTTTCTGCACCAGTGTATGATTGTGATATGTGAGATTGAGATCAATGATGCACTGAAAAAAAATTTGTGTCAACATGGGCGCATAGAGTCAGATGCTTGATATCTCACTGGTAAGTGATGGTTATTCATGGAGTGCATGCATAAAGAGAGAGGATGGACTGAATTCCTACTGGGAATGATTGTGATATGGTGGAGTTGAGGGATGTACTGAACAAAAACTAAAAAACTAAAAAACACAATCCTCAGGATATTCCAAGTAATTTCATCATGATTAAATAAATAAGGGGGGTTTGGCCAATGGATTCCTATACAGAATCCTGGCACCTTCAAATAAATTAAAAGCTGTCTTGCTTGTCCCTATTATTCTAGTAGTTACATTAGGTGAAACTGGGGTCGTGTGATCAGGAAAGATAATTGCGTTGATAAAATTCACTGAAATTTTCTGATGAAAAATTTAATAGATCAAACGTAATTTGGTCATCAAATATGAGATAATTAACTCATAAAAACCCTAATTATACCATGGATGGTGCACTATTTTGCATTTGGGTTTGAGAGTGTTCTGCATACTCATTATATCAATGAGTTAGCAACATAATTAAATAGCACATGTCGAAGGCTGATTCCCTTCTGATTAAGAATTGCTAATAAAAAATAGGCTTGTAAATTATATTTTTATTAAATCGTTAATATGTTAATAAATTGCTAAGTAATTTTTTTTATTAATCTATTTAGTTTGAACAATATATCTTTTTAAAAATAATCACAATCTTCTTACACCTTTTAAGCAAAAAATATTTATTATTATAATTACAGTTTCGACTGTTCTTCACTGTCTTCTTCAGATCTCATTCTATTTCTCTATTTTTCTCTTTCCACCATTTTATTTTATTTTATTTTTTATAGTGAAATAAAATGGTGGTAAGGGAAAAGTAGAGAAATAGAATGAGATATGAAAAAGACTGTAAGGAACAGTCAAAACTGTAATTATAATAATACATATTTTTTTGCTTTAAAGATGTAAGAACATTGCAGTTATTTTAAAAAGATATATTGTTCTGTATGAAAAAGCAAAATTAAGGAAGAGGAAGAAGGAAGAAGTGTTTATAGAATTATATAAAAATATTTAGATTGTTTTTGTAACTTGATCCAAACCTTATGCTTTTAACACCCATATACTAGTTAATATTCAGATCCCTGAGAAATCATGTAATTGTTTGAAGGATCTTAATGAATGATGGCATAATTTATAATTGACAATGATTCATTTCCAACAGTAAACTTTCTTTTTAGGTTTGGCACCTTTGAGTTTCATTTTACTGATATTGAAAAACAAAATACTATTGGGAATACTTGTACTTTTAAATTACAAGTCATCACCATCACATGTGTTAATATTATTATACATTTGAATTCAATCATGTTTTTTAATTGAATTAAAATTTATGATACATATTGAATATATCATTATATATTGGTTCTGGATTCAAACCCATCTACTGTTACAAAGTTACTCTCACAATATATATCTACTTATTTTTGATTTAGTATAATGTTTATATCTGAACTAAAACATATTATATAATCCAATGAATAATCAAATGCCTTTATTCAAGTTCTCTCTTATGTTTCTTTAGATCAAATCTTGTAACTGATTTTGAACCTATTTCTACCAAGAATATTTTTTTTAAAATGTTGTATCTGTATTTGATATTGATGGCAGTTCAGTATTTTGGGATTGTCCAGATTATTTCTATCGATGGGCCATTTTTCAATTTGAATCCAAATCAATGCTGTAATTGTTGAATGTTGCTCAATAGGTGGCACTGTTGTTAATTCAATTAACATAGACATTTTAGCCACATTAAAAATATAAGAAAATTGTTTGTCTAATATATGGGAACAAGAATATAAGAAAAATATTTCCACTACTGGAAATATTTGAAATTCTCATTTTTCATAAATTTGAATATGAACAGTTGTCCTCTTTACAGTAAGTAGCAGCAAAATATTGAAGTAATGTCAAGCGTTGTTAGACGAGAGGTCATTGCAGCTACCTTGCAAGCAAGTAGTTGGTTGCAGATGGTTGTGGGTTCGCCTCCCGGCCGATGCTATGACATATGAAAAAAAAAAATATTGAAGTAATGTAGGGATAGACTTCTTAAAAGGTCAGTTACAAAATACCCAATCACTAAAAATTATATATATACTTATTTTAAAATTCTTTTATTTAATTTGAGGGCTCTTGTACTAAAAAAATAATATTTTTTTTTCTTTGGACCACAATTTTTTTTTTGTTATATGTAACTTTAAATAAAATTGTGGGATGTTCATGAATTATTGAATTCAAATAACTAGAGAGTATTTAATTTGATACCAAACTGTATTGATTGAATATCGAATTTTAAGGCAATGCTCTGAATTAGTTGGTCAGAACTGTTGCCTTAAAATTTAATAGTCAAGAATTTAAAGGTATAAGTTTGATTCCTATGTTAGCATTGGCACTGGCCAAGACATCAACACCTGAAGAAGAGTGGAGAATAATACCATTTGAAAGTTTGTGCAATCTACTAACATATATTGTCTACTAATGTATATTATCTACTAATTTGTGTGTTATTATTGTTGTTTGTATTTGCAAAAGTTTAAATAAAGTTTAAATTTTTTTAGACATTCAACATTTAATGATAGATGATAGAAATAGTTCACCACCCATCTAAAATATCATTGCCACAAACTTTAAAGATGACCTCTTATTTTGCCTTTGACAAAATAGCCAGTTGGATAGATTGTTGCCTTAAAATTCAATATTCAAGAATCTAAAGGTGTAAGTTTGACCTCTATGCTAGCATTATCACTGGTCAGGCCAGCAACACCTGAAGGAGAGTGGAGAATAATACCACTCCAAAAGTTATTTAACCATTGACAGAATAGCTCAGTGGTTAGTGTTAGTTTAAAATTTGTTATTTAAGAATCTAAAGGCATAAGTTGGACCCCTATGCTTACATTGTCACTGGTCAGACCAGCAACACCCGAAGGAGAGTGGAGAATAATACCACTCCAAAAGTTATTTAGCCATTGACAGAATAGCTCAGTGGTTAGTGTTGCCTCAAAATTTGTTGTTTAAGAATCTAAATGTGCAAGTTTGACTCCTATGCTTGCATTATTATGGGTCAGGCCAGCAACACCTGAAGAGGAGCAAAGAATAATACCATTCAAAATATTGTTTAGCCTTTGACAGAATAGCTCAGTGGTTAGTGCCTTAAAATTTGATAATCAAGAAACTAAAGGTGTGAATTTTGACTCTTATGCTAGCATCCCCACTGGCCAGGCCAGCAACACCTGAAGAAAAATTGAGAATACTACTACTCAAAATATTGTGCAATGTACTAACCAATGTTATCTTTGTGTATTATTATTATGGTTGTTTGTATGTGTATTGATTGAATTAATTAATTTGTGGATGCCCCATAATTTTATTTAAAGTTATGTATAACAATCAAATTTGTAGTTAAAAAAAATTCTGCTTTTTAGTACTAAAATCTCAATTTAAATAAAAACGTTTTTTTTTTTTTAAATGTATATTTTTTTATATACTGTATATTGTCTTTAGAGTATTTATCTAATGTGAAAATTGTCAAATATGGGAGTGCAAAAAATTGGCACTTGCAAATTAAATTGTAGTAATTTATCGAATGATTACAAAATTTCTAGGGAGTGGTCCCCCCCCCCCTCCGTCTCTTTGTCCCCCTCTATTTATTCATTACAGTTATTTCCTCAAATTTGTCTTCTTTATTATACAGTGAAGCTAAAATAATTTCAAATGTAATATGACATATAAATGATGCAGCAAAGTTCCTCCATGACATTTGGGGATTGTTCTATGTAGGCATTAACATAAAATTAATCACATAAGAACTAAACTATAAATTACTAGGTTTGTCATGAAGAAAATACGGTATTCTAGTGTCAAATTAAGCTCTTTTTTGACATTTATCAGGAAAGTTCAAATATTTGCTTTTCATTTAAACAACAATAATTAATTAGTTCTTATCTTTGGAAAAGATATTTATCTACGAAAGCTATAATCAGGAAACAAAATTCCTACTGTCGTCATTCATTAGTTTACCTGACATTTTGTTTTTATTGGGATTAGTATAATTTAAATAATGGTCATAATTATGGGCAAATATGATAAAATATTTACTTATAATGCATTTTTAAAAATCTTTTAAAAAAAATCGATGTTTGTCACGCACACACATATCTCACACACGGATTAATAATGATTAATTTTAGTCCCGTGGAAATATATATATATGATTGCTATATGCTAAAAATATTTCTTAATAATTGAAACATATTTTTCGCGCCATTAATTAAATTTGATTAAACGTAACCATTTTTTTCTAAGAGAAAATTCACTTTAAATAAATGCAGATGTGAGAAAAAAGTAATAAATATATATATAAAAAGACTTTTATTATTAAACTGTGAATTTTTTTGTTTATACTGTTAGATTTTATTGTTCAGAAAAACGTTATTTCATTCTCTGTTTCTATATATAACTTTATTAATAGCAGATTATATATTTACAAAAGAAAAAAATTTGTGGGCAAAAGTTTAATGAAACTACAACTGTAATGGTATAAGTTGTTTAACTTCACTGACCTGTGATCCAAATTTGAAGAATGTCATATTTTAATATAATCACGATGACTAAACTGAGGGTACTTACATATTAGATCTGCTGTCCACGTTTGCGACGGGTGAATGCCATATCTGATTCCAGTGTGTTTGTGTGTGTTGGTGATGGCAGAATGCCATACCTATCTCCAGTTTGTGTGCATGTTTGCGATGGCAGAATGCCATACTTGTCTCCAATGGGTATGTGTTTGCAATGGCAGAATGCCAAACCTTTCTCCGGTGTGTGTGTGATGGTAGAATGCCATACCTGTCTCCAGTGTGTGTGTTTGCGATGTCAGAATGCCATATCTTTCTCCAGTGTGTGTGATGGTAGAATGCCATAGCTGTCTCCAGTGTATGTGTGTGTTTGTGAAGTCAAATGTCATACCTTTCTCCAGTGTGTGTGTGATGGTAGAATGCCATACCTGTCTTCGGTGTGTGTGTGTTTGCAATGTCAGAATGCCATACTTTTCACCGGTGTGTGTGGGTGCAATGGCAAATTCAGTACCTTTCTCCAGTGTGCGTGGGTGATGGTAGAATGCCATACCTGTCTCCAGTGTGTGTGAGTGATGGTAGAATGCCATACCTGTCTCCAGTGTGTGTGTTTGCGATGTCAGAATGCCATACATTTCACCAGTGTGTGTGTGTGTGATGGTAAAATGCCATACCTGTCTTTAGTGGGTCTGTGTTTGTGATGTCAGAATGCCATATCTTTCTCCGGTGTGTGTGTGTGCACGATGGCAGAATGCAGTACCTTTTTCCAGTGTGTGTGTGAGTTTGCACCAGCAGAATGCCATAGTGGTGACCTTTTTAACATCCCATTTTAAAATGTCACAGCTATGGCATTATGCCATCACACCCACTATAGAAATATATGGCATTCTGCCATCACAAACACAAGCAGCAGGGCTAATATGGAAGTACCGAGTTCAATTATATCTACTGTCAGGAATGAAATCTGATGGGAAGTGCTAGTGGAAATAAAAAATTATGCTGTAAGAGAGGATAACTGAAGTAGATAGTTGATTGCCAAGTTTTGGATGTGATTATCCTGAGTAAAAATTTGACAGAATATAGATATGAGTTGAATCAGTCTTCGTTATTTCTTGTGAGTACATTGTACTCCTTATTGACAAATATTATGGAACAGTGTGCAAGCCACATGATTCTTAGGTTTGTAAAGAATTGCAGATGTATTATGAGCTGAAAGTATTTTTATATTTTGCTTAAGATTGATTGTACATTTACAAACTATGACTAGGCATAGAAATGAGATGTATAGGCAGGTTTGAAAAAGGGTGTAGCATTTCTTCTGGATAATTATTGCATAAAATACATGGGTTCTTTTTTCAAACATTAAGTTTGAAGATGTGTTGCTTTTTTATCGTAGTATTGCTTAATATATAATGTTCCATCGTTCAATAATAACACACAACTCAATGAATAATTGTTTAGATGTTTATTATAGGTATTTACAATAACAAGATATATATATATATCACATGACCTATATAGCTTGTATTACAAATATGTAATATATAAAGAGCCGAAAATACATGAAGCTTTTATCTATGATGGTCCCCATTCCCTGACCGGTTTTGAGCTATGGCTTGAGTTAATATTTTGAATCTTATGTCCTAGCTCCTCACTGATGAGAGCCATAGCTCGAAACCGGTCTGGGGATGGGGACCATCATAGATAAAAGCTTTATGTATTTTCTCTTGTAGCATTTATCATAAAAAAAAAAGCTTGTTTAGAGCTAGTAGCAGGCTCTTTATATATTACATATTTGTAATACAAGCTATATAGGTCATGTGATATATGACTGATTTTTACTATTATAATTTTGCTATTAGGGCTTTGGCTATATTAAATATATATATATATACAATAGTTTATACAGAGGTTCGGGCTATATTACAGTTGGTGAATTAAATATAACAGTATAATTAGTGCTTGGGAAGGAATGCTGAAATTCTCTTTCGTATCCTGACACATCCACCCAGGATGACAGTGTTCAGTGCAGCTGTAATGATGTCTGTAGCTATAAACTTCCTGCTCCTAGCTTGAGCAAACTTCACTTCATTCCACCAAATAGAGAATGAGCTGACAGTTATCTAATGTCTGACGGCACTCTGAAATTGTCTAATTACCAGCTCAAATAAGATTTCCAATATATAGATTACTTTTCTTTCTGGAAGAAATTGGTTTCACTAATCTAGCTCTCTAATTGGCCTGTTTATATCATTGAATGTTTATTTAATTTTTATTTATCATTTCATTGGTTAGCTATTTAGTACCATTAAACATCACATGATCACCATCTCTATACTAGCACAATTGTTGTAAACAAAGGCAAAACTCTCCATACAGTAGTGCCACCCTGTGCCAAACAGAGTAACCAATGGATGCCAGAAGGCTTGTGCATAAAATCCCTATCTAGTGCCTACTCATCCAAAATCCCCAGACTAGTTTCTGGCTTGTGGCCATCATCAGTGAGGAGCCTTGGATCTGAGAGCACTGCACCTAGATCTTAGGATCTAATGCAACCTTCCAGCAGCCACCTTTTAACTCTACTTTACTACAAAACTATGAGAATGAAATTGGAAACAATAATATTTTCAATCTAAGCTCAATAGCTTATATAGTCATATGGGTCGGAACTCAATTCAGCACCATACTACTAGATAGGGATTTTATGCACAAGCCTTCTGGCATCCATTGATTACTCTGTTTGGCACAGGGTGGCACTACTGTATGGAGAGTTTTGCCTTTGTTTACAACAATTATGTGCTAGTATAGAGATGGTGATCATGTGATGTTTATTGGTTTAACACCAATCCTGCCTAATAGGATAGTGGTGGCTATGGTTGTTTAAGAGCCAAAGACACCAAAATGGATGGGTGCTGAATTGAGTTCAGACCTGTATGACTATATAAGCTATTGAGCTTAGATTGAAAATATTATTGTTTTCAATTTCATTCTCATAGTTTTATAGTAAAGTGGCTGCCGGAAGGTTGCATTAGATCCTAAGATCTAGGTGCAGTGCTCTCAGATCCAAGGCTTCTCACTGATGATGGCCACAAGCCAGAAACTAGTCTGGGGATATTGGATGAGTAGGCATTAGATAAGGATTTTATGCACAAGCCTTCTGACATCCACTGATTACTCTGTTTGGCACAGAGTGGCACTACTGTATGGAGAGTTTTGCCTTTGTTTATTTAGTACCATGTTGTATGTTCAATCCATCTTGATAGTATTGTAGATCGGACCATTATTTATAGGTAAGCTTAAAATGAATTTAGAACACTGTGGTATATTATGAGATTTCTTTCTAGAATCTTTATTAGTTATCATTTATATCAACAATCAATAAATTTAAATTATCACCCTTAAGATATTCTACTATGTGAATGATCTAGTGTTAATAACAATAGAAATCAATTGCTATTAAGGAAAGATATTTACATGATCATTTAGAAGAAAGTGATTAATACATTCAGGGATTGTTATTAAATTACAATGAAAATTATATACGTTTTGCATTATAAAAAATACTAATACATATGTTATATTTTTATTGGATTTATCATGAAACACCATATGAGAATAAAATAAGAGTTCTTAGTCACATGATCACAATTTTCTATGTGAACACAAGCTATTACTATAGTAGCAATCTCTTCATATGGTAGTGCCAGTCAATGTAAGCATTAGTAATCAATGAGAAGATTCATGCATAAAATCCCTATCTGATAGCTTTTCATCCAATATTCCTACAAACTAGAAATTAGTATGGAGATATTGGATGAGTAGTCACTAGATAGGGATTTTATGCAAACCTTCTAGCATCCATTGATTTCTATGGTTTATTGGATGAGTAGTCATTGGATAGGGATTTTATGCTAATCTCCTAGCATCCATTGATTTCTGTGGTCTACACTGGGTGGCACTATTGTTTGGAAAATTTAATGTATGTTCTTAGGCATAAGATACTTGCATCAGAATCAATAATCCAATCCAATCTAAAGTTGTATATTGTGAACTTGATTAATCATGGACATTGTGCAAGTGTAATGCTCACTTAGGCATGAGACATGACAATTCAGTGGATTAGGAACATGTACATGGTGCATAGATTCATTATGATTGCATTAGTATTTAGTATGAAGAATTTACAGCATCCAGTTTATCTTTTGTTGCTAAACAATTTAAATAATTTGTAGCTGTATAATAAATCACATAACTTTTCCAGATTAATTTAAATCTATAATGATTCTTGTAATTGTTTTAAATAGTTGTGTTGTTGAGCTCAACATTTACAACCTTTTCTAGAGCTTTGGAAAGCATCCGTGTTATGCTTTAAAGGAGCTCAGATTGTATACCTGTTGCACTCTTTTTAACTTTAATCATCTGCAGCTCAATAGAATTAATATGCTCAACTTTTTCTACTAGATAGTTTATGGGAGTTAAACAACAGACATTTTTCTATATCTGGATTAGTAGAATAAATATGGATGCTTTTGGTATATTTGCAAAATTAAGAGTGACTTTTTTTTCAAATATATTTTAAAATTTCAAATGATTACAATAATACATAAACAAATTTTAAACAAAGGGAGTAATCGCTTTTCCTCAGGCTATGATTTAAAAGCACCCTAAACATTGAACAAAGGAAACAGAATAGAATGAATCCATCTATTCTTAGTTGCTCTGATGATTATAAGCATACCTTTGTCAACCTTGTTGACATTTCAGAATGAAATTAATTTATCAACCAGATGGAATATGGCACTCAAGAGTATTAAACTCATAATTAATAATACAAGATTGCAGACAGAATCCCACTTTTAACACCTTGATTGTAATAACTAAACAAGATATAATATATAAACTTATATAAATCAAGTATAGCTCAATGTATATATAAACAAAGGGAGTAATCACTTTTCCTCAATCTATGACTTAAAAGCACACTAAATTCCATCTGGTTGATAAACTTCAAAGCAACTAAGAATAGGTGGATTCGTTTTATTCTTGATTTCTTTGTTTAACATTTAGAGAGTTTTTAAGCCATAAATAAATTCTAAAACCTAATATGCTGATATTAATGAAAAGATGTTACTGACATCATTGAAAGAATTAAGAGACTGAAATAGAGTTGGGTTGGACATATTTCTTGAAGAGATAATAATAGATGGTGGACATTTGAAATTTTAAATTGGATTACAAGAGATTGTAAAAGACCAAGAAAGATGTCATATGTAAGATCAATAAAATAAGAATGTATGTCAGGGTGATGTGGTGAAGAGAGGCTAGAGATTGGAGATGGGTTGGATAGATTTTCAATCTTACAATACAATATAAAATATTTTATAAAATATTTACATATCTCTGATGAAGGCTGCAAGGTTGGTTGAAACTGTTATAAAAGATTAAACATATTTCTTAAAAAGGCTGCAAATTGAGCCAAAATATTTAGAAGAAAAATGCTTAATAGAGAAATGGAATTATTATATTTTAATTAAATGAAAGTGTAGATTTAGTTTTTTCATCTGGAATATTTTTAATAGCAGCCATATTGATTTGGAAAAAATGTTCTCCCTAAATCTGAATTTTATCAAACAAAATAATTTGATTATCTGCACAACATTGTAAATGTTTTAAATCTATGTTTCACCTATTGGATATCCACAAATGCTGAGAAACATTAATGTCTGCTCTTAATGGCCAGAATCCATTTTGAACTTTTAATGAAAAAATTATTTTTTTTGCAATTTCTAATTTAAGTGTAGTACCTAGATGTCAGGAGATATTGGGGATAAAAGAACCTAAACAAAAAAATATGTGGGGCCAATCAGAAACAAGAAAAGATAGTTTATTCATATTGTGCAGAGGTGGAAAAATGCTAGTGCTGTATTGTATTTAATTTTGTTTCTGTTGTAAACATAAAAAAAAGGTTTTATATATAATTTATTTATTTTATTATTATTTTTGTAAAATTGTTAAGACTTCAATAATAAATGAATATATATTTATATTTTATTAGATTTTTACCAACTTTATAATAGCAAATTAGTTAAGACTTCAATAATAATTGAATATATATATATTTATATTTTATTAGATTTTTACCAACTTTATAATAGCAAATTAGACAAGTTCAATGTATTAAAAGTGGATAGAAACCAGTCTTTATCTTGCATGGGAGTGAAAATTTACATCGCAAAAATATTATTCATTAAGTGGATAGTCTCTAGTCTAATGAATGACTAATAAAAATTAGTAATATACTTCCAATTTGTGTCAAAGTTATAATAGTATTTTGACACTTACCAGTTAAGCTGTAGCAATTAGCTATCTATATATGCTAAACAATGATGAAGATATGTGCAAGAGATTGTTATTCAGGCTAACTGATGAGTTCTGGTTCAGCTTTAAATGTGCATTTTGGGGATCATACATTTTTCCTCTATGTCTTTAGTCATATGTTTATGATTACACCCCTCCACAAAGTGTTAAAAGTGGATAGAAACCAGTCTCTACCTTGCGTGAGAGTGATGTAGTGAAAATTATACTACAAAAATATTATTCATCAAGTGGATAATCTCTAGTGTAAAGAATGACTAATAAAAATTATTAATAAACTTTTATTGATGTTAGAAAACAAATATAAACACTTTCTAACAAAATTAATTATCCAATATTTTCTTGAGTTTTTTTTTAGTTCAAATTAAAAATTCTGAAGAAATTTTTTATTAATTATAATTATGCTGAATTAAAAGACCTATAAAAAATATCACAAAAATGCAATTTGAATAAAAATTTGAAAAATAAAAGATAATTTAAAAGTGATGACTTTAAATTACATCACTCAAAGGGTTGAGATAGCTACCATTATTGTTTTTCTTGAAAGTTTATATTTGTAATTGGAGGCTATGTACTAATTAAAAATGCTACCGGAAGTGTAAATTACTTAGTTACTTTTTAAGAAATACCTGATTTATTATGTTCATTATCAAAGATATGGAATTTTTACTTGTCAAGATTTTTCTTATTGAAGTCCTTGATGAATTATAGATAAATACACTTCATTGAGCAAGTTTTTTTGATTGGTGAGAATCTTGTAGCATGTAGGATTAGAAATGACTATCATTTCATTACATTGTGGACATTTAATAAATTAAAAATGTAAGTTTATATTAAACTTGATTGAAAAACCACCCAAGTCAACTAACTGCTCGTCTAAAACCAGCATGACAGTAAAAAACCAGTTTGAAACCATACAATGTAAAATATTCCTATATTAAAATTAACAAAATTTCAAACACAAAGGCAATAAGAATCATTTAATGTTGAATATTGATTTCGTTTATAAGTTTGACTCCTATGTTAATATTGTCACTGGTCAGGTCAGCAACACCTGAAGAAAAGTGGAGAATAATACTACTTGAAATGTGTAATTACTTACCCATATTGTCTATTTGTGTGTCATTACTAATGTTTGTATTTGAAAAGTTTACATAAAGTTTGAAATTTTCTAGACCTTCAACATTTAATGATAGATGATAGAAATAGGCCAACTTAGAATCATATTCACAATTTTAAAATTTATAACAAAATTGATGACAGCCAATGAAATTTAATGTTTCAAGTAAGAGAATGTCATTCAGTCAGAATAATATCTTTTGGATAATTCAACTGCAATAATATACATTCTGTCAAGTGCTGGTGGCCTAGCGGTTAGCCTAGCTGCCTTCCAAGCAGCTGGCCTGGGTTCACTTCCCGGTCAATGCATTTGACATATGAAAAAATAATAATATTATACCCTCCATTCCCTGCTTATTTGGCTTCGAAAAAGTCACAGTACTGTTTGACAGATCCCGTAAATATTGAAACAGAGACTTAAAAATACCTGCTAAAAAGATTTATTATGTGGACACAGCGATTATTCAATTTATGGGATCCACTTTGAGCTAAGTCAAATATGGATTCACAATAGTACAATCGTTAAAGAATAATTGTTTTCTACGACATAAAATATTTAAGCACTTCTGCTTGAAATCATGCAAGAAAAATTATAACTCATCAACAATACATATCAAAGTATTTACTAAATGTAACATATTACATAGATGAATTTGAACTTAGGATTTTTAGTCTACATTTGTCCATTCCATCTCACACAACCAACATACATGACCATATACACATGCTAAAAATATGAATGATCTTCAAGATACATATTTTGTGCAGAACCAATAATTGTAATCTCCCACACATATATACAATCAATGCTCGGTTTATATTACACTAGCAATTCCTTAAACCTTAATGGATAGGCTTCAGTCTTCTCACCCTTCCAACCATCAATTTCATTGAAAAACCCATTATGGAATGCTCACAGTCATTGCTGGGTTAGGATCATACTTGTAGAAGAGACTTTCAGTACACTGAATGACCAAGCTAGTAACGTATTAAGTATATTGTTTTTTCTTGTTATGCATAAACTTATTGCACATAGTGAAATAAATTTGTTTCAAAATAAAAAGACATTAAATATGTCATATCTGATATTGCCTTTAATCTAAATCCTATCTTATCTATATTGGATTGAGCATACATTATCTTGAACCGATGCATATACAAATAGATAACACATAGCCAATGGCAAGAATGGGCCAGTAGGTAATGATGCTCATTGAACCAAAATGTTTCCATTAGGGATGGGTATCTGGCAATAAGTAGCCAAGCTTTTTGAAAATAGGGTCAGGGAACTAATGACATAGAGCTGAAAGATGTTTTCCAGACAATAGCTGTCAAGCAAAATGGTTGATGCAGCAAGGCAAGCCCACATTCAGGACTGGACACTGCTACAACCAAACACTGATATGAGGCAGATTGTCAAGTACAGCTGGAAGAACCTACTCATGTCGGAGACTGTCACAGTACAGTTGGAAGTGGTCAAAAACATATAACTGCACATGCAGCCCCTTCCATAGTTCATTCTAGAATTAGGAGCTATATCTCTCCAATAGTAGCAGGCAGAGTATAATCACTGTAAATATGCAAATATATATTTGTTTTCATATATTAATAATTATAAAAGGATTTGAACTTAGACTTTCAAGCTTTCTTCAGCTATCCACTAACATCTTATATAACTGATACACATGATCACACATGCGTGAAAAAGATAAATGATTTCCAATATAGTATTTCATGCTGAACCAGCACTCATCAGTTGGTCAAATCATCACCTCCCACACATATATGTATAGTCAGTGCTCAATTTATATTAGGATAGCAAATTATCAAACTTTAATGGACAGGCTTCAATCTTCTCCACCCTCCAACTCTTCAGCAATCCATATCATTGAAAATCTGATGATGGAATGCTCAAACCTTTGTTAAAATCCTCTTTACTTACATCTTAGAGTTCGGTATTTACGATATACTAGTATTGATATATTATAAAACACTTCCAGACTTCCCCATTCTTTTCAAATTCATATAAATAAAGATATAATAAAAGACAAATGACCCCCCAAGATGTAAATCATTTGTAGATATGCTGTAATACAAACTGCACTGCATCCAGCTTTTGCTAGTTTTATTCAACTAAATTATCATTCATATCATATTAATATCACGTTGACTCTTGAAGCCAGGATTTAAATCTGACAAAAGAATTGGACATATGGGTAGATAACCATCTTTATGGTCAAATATAAAAAGTGTATTTTGAAAAAGCCCTAATATAGGGCGAAAACTGGTTCAATAATAAAAAAAACATTTATTTCAATTGTGTTGGAATCATTATTCAAAATTATATATACAGTATTCATTATGTAATTAAAAAAATTGTATACACATTAGCAAACAGCTGACTTTTCAAAAAAAAAATATTGTCAGGAGTGGGACTCGAACCCACGCCTCTATTTAGAGACCAGAATACTCTGTTGATGCTAGTTACGCATGCAAACAAGGATAAATCCTTGAGTCTGGCGCCTTAACCGCTCGGCCATCCTGACACTTATATTTTTCTTGAAATGAAAAATCGATTGTAAATAGAAAAAAAATTAAATAGTAATATACGCGTATATACTATAGTTTATATTACTTTCTCTTGCTTAGTAAAGTTAAATGCTTTTAATAACGTGCGTATTTATTTATACCCAATGCTAATGTCCGCAGGTGACGAACTACAATTATTGAAATAGCTTTTGGTATTACCGTTTTTATAAGTCAGTGGTATTTTAAATTATTTCGGAGTTTATTTAAAGTCGAGCAGTAAAAAATAGCTCATTAAAAATAATAATCTTAAATTATATTACATTTAAAATAAGATAAATTATTCAGATTTTTAGGAAAATACAATAATTAGCCATTAATTAAAGAAAAAATATCAACATGGAAAAGGTGTGTGTGTGTATGGATTACATCTGTCATGAAGTGGTACCCTTTAAAAATAATAACTCATGTGAGTAAAAAACTTTTTATTTCCATATTTTTAAAGGGTTTTTTGTTCGTTTGTTTGTGTATTAGATAAACAATTAGCAAGTTTACTAAAAGACCTTTAGAAGCGATAAACCGTGTAGATTCTTATATAAGGATTGTGATTAATAAACAACATTACGTATATAATAGCTGTGATTAACTTTTCTAGATATGCAGTTTGTTAATTTGAGAGAAGCAATAAAATATAAGCATTATTTATTAAACTCCAGGATCTACTCCACGTTTTTTTTATGATGTCCGGTTTGATTAAAAAAACATGCGGTCTCTATTATTATTTTAAAATCAAAAGAGATAAATTTATAACAATAAAACATTCACGTCCAATATATAAATGGTATAAGTAATTATATATCAACAAATATACTGGCTGGTTCGAGTGTTTGGTAAATTAATATTGGTGTTTTGTATATGACAGCAGGAATGATAAATTTCCCTTTACTATTTATAATATCAATACTTATGCGCTTATAACGCTCGTTAAAGAAGTTATATGTTATTAAATTTATTTAAAGCTTAGCGCTTTCAAAGCTCTCTGGCTTCATAATCATAGCTGTGCAAAATAAAAATAAAACGGTTGATAGTGATGAGGGGAAGTATTCAAATTTATGTTAATTAGATGTTTCGGTATATTATTTTAAATATTGTTTGACTTAGTTTGTCCATCTTTTGGAAATGGCAAAACAGGTGTCCTTTCTATTAATTGATTGGTTGTCATTATTTTTGAAATATGCCTCTTTTATTTTGCGCCTATGGTCGTTACTCTCTTTACACACTATTCTGGGATTGGTGGGTTCAAATCTGTGTCCAGTAGCTTTTTCATGTTCCACGAATGCTGACGTAGACTCCTTGTTGTTCAGTGCCCTTTTATACACATATATGTGCTGGATGCTCTCTTTGTAATGGTAGCTTTTGTTTCCCCATAATATGAGGCTCTGCATCCGGCCTGAGGGCATTGTATCTGGTACACCACTTGAGATGTTATTTTTATTTTTATTTTGCACAGCTATGATTATGAAGCCAGAGAGCTTTGAAAGCGCCAAGCTTTAAATAAATTTAATAACATATAACTTCTTTAACGAGCGTTATAAGCGCATAAGTATTGATATTATATAATTTATGAGAAGTTTATAAACAAATTTTCTTTACTATTTATATATATCAGCCAGAAATGTTTCCAGCCTATGGAAAAGCCAACGTTTTTGTAATATATTTTTAATTGGTTGCTTATGTGAATTTGATAACGTTAAGGGGAACTATATATCATAAGATTACTTACTGGAGCGCCTTGCGAATAAAAAAAAAAGTAAAAAAATGTACCCAGCCTTTGTTCAATTGACTGAGGAAATTAAACAAAAGATTTTAATGTTATATAAATAAATGTGGTAACTGAAATACAGGTTTATTATATACATGTATCAATGTATGTAATATATAGGGTATATGAGCACAGACTTTACACTACCCACCACTCTCCACTCTATCTCATAACACTGATACATGCTAAACCAGAAATCATCAATTGGCCCAGATTATCATCTCTACACATATATGCAATAAGTGCTCAGATATATATTAAGATAGCCAATCTTCATACTTTAATGGACAGGCTTCATTCCACTTCACACTCCAACTCTTCAACCCATCCATCCCATTGAAAATCTGATGATTGAAATGCTCAAAGCCAACATGAGGTCGAGATTCTCGTCATACCCATGTTGCCCCAAAGTCAATCTGATCCCTCATATACAGGATATAATCCATTTAATACATATGCAAGGGATGGACAGACATCTCTACTATGTAATAACTGAAATACTGGCTTATTATATACCTGTATCAATATACGTAATATATAGGGTATATGAGCACAGACTTTCACACTACCCACCATTCTCCACTCTATTTCATAACACTGATACACTTGAAGACATATATGTCGAAAAGATAAATAATTACCAATGTAAGTATTTCATGCTAAACCAGCAATCGTCAGTTGATCCAGATTATCATCTCTATACATATATGCAATAAGTGCTCAGATATGTATTAATGTAGCCAATCTTCATACTTTAATGGACAAGCTTCAATCAACTTCACACTCCAACTCTTCAACCCATCCATCCAATTGAAAATCTGATGATGGACAACTATATATAATAAAAACATTATTTATTGGAGGCTCTCTGAATAAAAAAAAATTCAGCCAGCACTCTAGCAAAGCATTACCGACAAACATATATACAGACAATAAAGTATGGATTTTATATATAGAGAGAGCCCTGCCACCTAAGATCAGGATTTTCTTTGTAATATAAAATGAATTCATTTACTTTTGCTTTTCCAGTTCTTAAAAGAATAACAAATAATAGCAATTACCTTCATCCCACAGTGCCATGTGAAGAATAACAAATGTGACATAGCAAAGTAAATTCCGATATCAGAGAACAGTATGGGAATAATTTCTTTTAATGATTATATATTATTAGAGGTCTGAATTACTTAATGTTTCATATATTTAAAATAAAAATATAAAATTAAAGAGGTCTGAATTACTTAATGTTTCATATATTTAAAATAAAAATATAAAATTAAAGGGGGAAAAAAAAGATTTCACTCGATTATCTAAAAAAATATTTTACCCAAATTTTTCAAACCTTTTTGAAGCACATTACAATACAAATTAATTAATTGTCCTTTGCAAATGGAATGATAATGTTGCATTTAGTACATCTGATATAATGTTTTGTTATAGTCATCATCATCAGAGACCAGGAATTAACTATCTGTAAAAATTCTCTGCCTTTTTTCATCAACTCACTCCAGTTTTTTTTGTCCCATATCACAAAGCTGAGTAAATTCAAGAGAGCTCCATATTGCTTTTTAACATCATCCATCCATATATTCATTTTTGACTTTCATTTATGTCTCGTGTAATATTAAAAATTAAGACTTTTGTTTTTATTTTGTAACCATGACCAAAAGATGATAATGTTCTACAAAATTTTCATCCAATTTTTTTTTTTGATTGAACTTCACATAGAGAGCGTACCAATAGCTCAAACAAGCTCATAATTAACAAGTGTGGTTATGAGAAATATTTAAAATCTCTATCCATGACTTGCTTTTTTAATTATTATTGATTGAACTTATATGATTTTATGCAGTAGTCAAGTGTTGAAATTTTTAGTTCGATTTCATACGTCCAGGTTCTATCTCTGTACATCCAATGTTCAAATGTTCAATGAACTTCATGTTCAGTGAACTTCTGAACAATAAACCATTTGATTATTTATTTTATTAAGTGTATAAAATTTCAAATTTTAAAAATGTGTATGTATAAAAATAATTTTGATCACATTTTCATATTTCTGTTGCATTTTAATATCAAAAAGGTTTTTCTTTTTTATAATCTAAAGCTGAGAGTATTTTCAATGATATTCACCATAATCCTAACTCTCCATGGTGAGCTATGGTTATGGCGAGCATCACTAATGGTATCAGTGAACATCATCGGTGATGAGCTATGACTAAGGTGAGCATCCCTGATGGTGAGATGTGATTATGGCATCGCTGATAGTGAACTATGATTATGGTGTCACTGATGGTGAGCTATGATCATGATGTGCATTACCAATGGTGAGCTATGAGCTGATGGTGAACTATGTCTATGGTAAGCATCACCAATGGTGAACTATGATCATAACGAGCTTCACCAATTGTAAGCTATGGTTACAATGGGCATCACTGATGGTGAGCTATGACTATGGTGAATGCATAACCAATGGTGAGTTACGATTATGGTCAGAATCACTGGTGGTGAATTACCTTTATAGAGAGCATCACTGATGGTGAGCTATGCTAATGAATGAGCATCACGGTGAGGTGGATATCACTGGCGGTGAGCTATGTTTAGGTGAGAATCATTGATGGTGAGATATAATTATGGTGAGCATTATGATGGTGAGCTATCATTACAGTAAGCATCCCTGATGGCAAGCTATAGTTAGGGTGAATGTCACGGATGGTGAGTTATGATTATGGTGAGCATTACCATTGGTGAACTATGTTTATGGTGGGCATCCCTGATGGTGAGCTATGATTATGGTGTATATCACTGATGGTGAGCTATACTTACAAAGAACATCACTGATGGTGAGCATCGCTGATGATGAGTGACACCAATGGTGAGCTGTGATTATGATGAGCATCACCAATGGTGGACTATGTTTATGGTGGGCATCCCTGATGGTGAGATATGTTTAAGATGAGTGCCATCAATGATGTATGTTCATGCTTGAGCATCACTGATGGCAAGCATCATAGATGGTGAGCTATGGTCATGATAAGCACCCATGTTGAGGCATGATTATGATGGATATCACTGATATGAGCTATGTTTATGGTATCACTGATGATGAGTTATAATTATGGTGAGCATCACTGATGGTGAGCTATGGTTACGATGATGGTAGGTTATGATTATGGTGAGTATTACTGATGGTGAGAGTCATCAATGATGAGCATCACTGATGATGAGATACGATTATAGTGACGGTCACTGATGATGAGCTATGATTATGCTGAGCATCATTGGTGGTGAATTATAATTATGGTGAGCATTACCACTAGTGAGCTATGATTATGGTGAGTGCCATTGAAAGTGCATTCAGTTTTAAGTTATAAAGAAGAAGGAAACCACTTCATCATGCTTGCAAACAAATATATGTGAATTTGAAATAGTTTACACAATGAAATAAACAATTTATTAAAAACCAAATAATTAATAAGTATATTTATTTACATAATTCAAGGTGCATCAAAATTAAAAAAAAGACAAGTATATAATCATTAACATTTAACCTAGATGATATTGTCAAAATGCGTGGATTTAAGTGGGTTCTTAATCCTTTACCAACTTTTCAGTTACAAGTTTTGGAAGATAAAGATAAGTTCTGATGAAGACTGCTGTTCAGTCGAAACTGTTAATATTATTTAAAAAATAAATGAGTTGTAAAAAATAACTCTAGAAAGTATGTTAAATATTATATAAGTGAAGTCAGTCACACTTGTAAATTGAATTATGATTATATACTATGGATAAATGCTAAACTATCATAGCATATAGGCAAGTATCTGGTCCAATTGATGAAAGTAGTTTTATCAAAAATATATCTTAAAAATTAGTTTATTTTATTTTTACATATATCTTTATCCATATGCATTAAGAAGTGTGTAGAATGTAGATATTCATTTGTGAATGGATAGGAAAAATTATATTAGTAATAAAACTAAAATATATACTATACAAATAATTAGCTTACTAAGTCCAGTTGTACACATAAATACATTTGAATGTAAAAAAACCAACATTAAATAATTATTTCATCATGCACATTTTCAATCATTATTGATCCACTGCAGGATGATGGTTTTTCCAAGTTCAGTTTATCTTCTCTTATCTCTAGCCTCTTGTCCACATCATCCTAGTGCATTTCCTTATTTTATCCATCCATCTCCTATGTGGTCTATTTCTAGGGCTTTTACAATCTCTTAGAATCAAGTTTAAAATTTCAATTCTCCACCTATTAATCATCTTTTTTAGCATCATGTCCAACCCAACTCTATTTCATCTTCTTAATTCTTTCAATAATGTCAGTAACACCGATTTGTTCTCTCACTCATGTTTTCATTTTTGATCTCTCCTTGTTATTCCTAACTTGCATCTCTACATACTTTGTTGAGTTGTCTGAAATCTATGTATTGCTCTTTTACCAAGTGTCCAAATCTCAGATCCATAAGCAAGAACTGGTAAAACACATTTAAAACTCTCGTTTTTAAACACATGAACATATTTCCTTTTAATATTAACTTATTTCTACTAAAAGCGTTCCAATCATGTTTAATTCTGTGGTTATTTTCATCCATTATGTTTCCATGTGCAATAATAATCTAACCAAGGTATTTGTAGTTATTAACTTCTTCTAACCTATCATTGTCACTCTTTATTTTCTTTTTTTAAGAAAATCCATTGAACATTGCTTTAGTCTTTTTAACATTTACCTTTAGTCCTACTTTCTTACTTTTATATGATAATTCTTGCAACGTTTCCTGAAGCTGTAAAGTATTGTTTGCAAAACAAAATACCATTTGCAAAATCTAGATGACTTAAATAATCTCTATTTACTTTTACTCCCTTAACTTTCCATTTTAATCCACAAAATACTTCTTGCAAAACTGCTGTAAAATGTTTTGGAGATGTTGAATCCCCCTGGTAGATATTCTTCTCAATGTTAATCTTAAAACAGGCAAAACTCTCAATACAGTAGTGCCACTTAGTGCAAGCCAGAGTAATCAATGATGCCAGAAGGCTTGTGTATAAAATCCATATCTAGTACATACTCATCCAATATCCCCAGACTAGTTTCTAGCTTGTGGCTTTCATCAGTGAGGAACCTTGGATCTGAGAGCACTGCACCTAGATCTTAGGATCTAACACAACTCTCCAGCAGCCACCTTTTATCTCTACTACTACTGTATGGAGATTTTTTCCTGTTTTAATAACAGCTATGAGCAAGCGTAAGAAATGGTGTTCACCATGTGATCTAATTGTTGCTGTTGTATTTTTATAAATATTCTTCAGAATATGACGATTGGATCTATATCTTGATGATTAATCACAGAAGAAATGCTTAGAGAATCAAATGCCTTTTCATAATATATAAATCCAAACCATAATTGCAAGTCATATTCATTGGTCCTTTCTCTAACATTTCTCAATGCTTGAATATGATCCACAGTATTAAAACCACTTTTAATCCAATTTAATTAAATTTTCATTCTTTTGATTTGCAAGTTTATTTATAACTTTATCATTAAATATTGTTATATTTGTAATGGTGTTTTTCTCTATTCTTAAAATGCTAGTAAGTCGACTGCTAGGCTATAAAATTTAAAAACAAATTTTTGTTTTGAGATCAACGTATTTTCAAATGCAACGCTTCAAAACTACACCCAAATCATGTGGTATCTCCATTAGGTAGCTATCTATCTATAAACTGTGCATTTTTGATGCGATTTATATCCTTTTTTAGCTCTCCAGTGTTGCGTATACTAACCGATACTGATATAAACTCTAACCCACGTTCATTATTGCAAAATACAATTATTGCGACAAAATGAATTATATAGATTATTATTGAGTGATATTGCATTACAGACAAGAAAATAATGGGTTTTAAATAAGTATGTAAAAATTTAAGAATGGTTATGATAAAACAGAAACGTTCATTTTATATTGGAGAATATTTATATTGGAGAATCTGCGCCCTTATGGACGATCCGCCATTATTATCATTATTCTGTGATTAAACATTTTCTGACGTAAACGAATACCTGTAAACTTTATGGAAACTATAAACTCTAAAATAGTATAAGCGTTTCAACGATTTAAACATTTCTAATAAATTGTTTTTTGATTGAAAAAGAAGTACTTAAATAATACTACGACTGCTAATAGGGATTAATTGTTAAAATGATCGACACATAAAGACATGTCATTTATTCTGTCATTATAAAAAGCACTCTAATTCTATAATATTGACAACCCTTCAGATTAAAAATTATTAAACCATAGTTTTTTTTATGTAAATATTCAGACTTTAATTTTATATTATTTCATAATAACCTTCATAAATTTTATTATTTTATAGTTTTAATGAAAATTGTAGCTTAAATAATTAAAGTAAACTTATAAAATTGTATTTAGGCTAGGCTATTAGCCTCAACTTTATTTACGCGGGTGGTTTGATGCAATTTGTTAATTCATCTAATGATTATATTAGGTTTTAGAATTCAAATTTTTATAAATACAATCTAGAATGTAGGTTATCTTCAAATTAAATCCCAAACATTTTATTATATTTTCAATATATATATATTATTATTAATATAGCTCTTTAGATAACAAAAAAATGAAGTCAGATGTCACATGACTTAATTATTTACAAATGTTATATATAGAGCTTGCAAAATAAGCTCTTAACAAGCTTTGAAAATATTCTCAACCCCAGACATTAGATAAAGTGCTGAGCTTGTCCTGGTATTTTTAATCTATTGCTTGAATATCCTGGCACCTCACTGACGACCCCAGAAGCAGAAACCAGTCTGGGTTGAGGATATTCTCAAAGCTGGTTAAGAGCTTATTTTGCGAGCTCTATATATAGCTCTTTAGATAATACAAGCTCTACATTATGCAGAGTTAAGAAGTATTTAAGATGCATTTTTCAAAGTTTAAAGTTGGGAATACAACTCATTGCCTTTGATTTTTTTTAAATCTTAAAGGTTATCTGGTTAAGACTTGTTTGAATTAAAACATGTGCCATGATGAGATATTTACCTGTTGGTTTTTTTTTTTTACATTGGTGTTATATAAACCAGAAAATGTTCAAAACTTTAAAAAAAAAAGAATTTAAAAATGGAATCAATGCATCTATAAGCCACTTTTTATACTTTTATATTTTTCAAGCTAATATGCTGGAATTCAAATAAATGCTATGGTTTTGAACCCAAGTTAACTCACTTATTACAATCATTTAAACCAGTGGTCTTCAATCTTTTCACACCTGCAGACCGGAAAAAATAAGGATAAGATTTTGCAGACTGGCAGAAGTTTACAGATAAATTTTCTTAAAGATGTAACCTGCTTAGCCTTAGATGAGCATAATTGTTATAACTGACCAAAACAGCACACTAGTTATTATGTATTGTAATGGTGTTGCTTACCTTCACATGCTGAACACTCTTTCTTGAGTTGCACAGTCATACTGCTACAGAAAACAGTACAATAGCAATCGTTCTCATTAATGTGCTTGCATTTCTATGTTTATTATTTCATTGTTAAAACATGCTAGAATAAAATGTTATTCACCTGAATGCTGAGAAATATCACAGCTAGTGCAATTACATGACAATGATTATGATAAATGTAATATCTGTATTTAATGTTAAATATAAAAGATGGGGGTTGTCTTTTGATAGTAGTAAGGGCAAAATAGAAATCATGTAATTAAAATCACCATACAGCCAAAAAAAAAAAAGGTGACGTATTTTAAATCTGAAAAAATAAAATGAAACATGTAAAAGTCTGAAGTTTTGATGTTATTGTAATTTTTTTTGTGCTGGTGTGTTGAAAGGATCAAAAAATGTAATTAATATGAAAAGTTTTTTTAAAAAAAGGCAAAATAGACCACATAATAAAAATAAAGCCAAAAAAAAAAATCGCCATATAGTCACCGTCTTTAAAAAAAAGAGGACAACAAAAGTTGAAAAAGTCAAAAGTTTTGATCTTATTTAATTTAGGGGGGGGGGAGTGGGTTGAGAAATACTTTGTCTTCACTGAGACAAAAGATAGAGACCAAAGTTGTTTTTTGTTTGAGACCAAAGTTATTGTTTGTTTGTTTTTATTTTTAAAAAAAGATAACAGAAATTGGTTTTAAAAATTAAAGTTTTAGTATATTAGCGGTATACAAATAAAGCCCCCCAAAATATTGCCTTATAGGCCAAAAAAAAAGTGGGCATATTTTTAAACAAAAAAAAAAAAAAGAAAATGAAACTTGAAAAAGTCAAAAGTTTTGATCTTATTTTAATTTGGGGAGGGGAAGGTGTTGAGAAATACTTTGTAAAAGTTAGAGACAGAAGTTATTTTTTGGTTTTTATTTTTTAAAAAAGGTAATAAAAATTGATTTCAAAAATTAAAGTTAAAGCCAAAAAAAAAAATCACCGTATAGCCAAAAAAAAACAAAACACTAAATATGAAATATTACAGGATGGAGTAGAAAAAATTTAAGAGATCAAAAAAAGTCACCGCATTTTTAAAATCGCGGCTCGGTAACATTACATTTTATTGTTTTAACACAAACAATGCCACCAAACGGCCGTGATTGGCTATCAAAAGACAATCTGTGATAAATAGAAAAATAAATTAATTTATGTATGATTAATTAGATTTCATTTTCGTTCTGTTTCTTTTTTTTTTAATCGGGTAAAAATGCGATGAAAAAATAAATAAAAATTGTTTATATTAATTAAAAGTTTAAAATCTTATTATTTTGTTATTACAAACTTTTTTGTTAGTCTAGCGTGGACCAGCAGAAAACTGCTGTGGCCCGGTGCCATTTCGTGGACTGATGGTTGAAGACCACTGATTTAAACTTTACCATTATTTTTAGGAATTTTTAAAAGAAACTATTTTTTTCATATAAACCTCTTGCTGAGCTTATGTTGATAAAAGTGGCACCAGTCTTTTATTTGAGAAATTTGTATTCTGGCTCATATTACAATGTTCTGAAGAGAGATCATTTTTAACTGTTGATATAATTTTTATTAATGTTATTCTTAAAGGAATACACAATAAGGATGAGTCATTGCTATTAATTAGGATTTGAAGATCTCTTTATGTCCATTTTTTAAAAATTGTTTCTGCAGAAGTATTAACGAATAGTTTTGTTAACAGTTCTTTGTTTTAGAATTCTTTACTTTTTAATTTTGGGACATTTTGGGTTTTAAGAATAACATTTTTTTTTCAGATTTTGTGAAATATTGTGAAGAGAAATCTTTAAGATCAGATCTCTCATTGATTGTAACAGTTTCTTGAGAAGTGTTTTGACAAGCCCTATGCAAATGGATCAGGCTTTTAAATTGAATTTCATACAATTTTATTTGAATTAATAATACGCTGCTGCGCTGCAGTGAAATTTTTATATAATAATTTGTAGGCTTTTTTATATTATAATTTCATCAGACTAAGTGCTTTCAGAGTCTCCATATTGTCAACGTTATCGTATGCAAATGAATGCAAAAATTATTTCTTATACTATTCATTTTCTGGAAATAGCAAAACAAGTGTCTTTTCTATTAATTGATTTGATATCACTGGTGATAAAACAAGCTTCCTTAATTTTTCTCTTGATGTCATTCCTTTCTGTGCATAATATATCTGCCTGGGAGGGCTCAAATCTGTGGTTGAGCAAATCAAATAGTTTATTGCTCAGGAGTTTGTAAATATGAGTGTCGGAAATAATAGCCGAGGCCACAATCCACAGACCTTTGCTACCCCATGCAGGGCAATTCATTGTTTATTTATAATCATTATACACTTTGCTTTTGCAATTAACATCTAATAGATTTTATAGGTATTATCAAATTTTTTCAATCTGTAGTAGACATATGCTGAAAAATAAGCATTACATTTAGATGTATTTGAATCTGGAACAAATTGCTTTCAGAGTTTTGAAGGACTCTATGGAAGTTGTTACTTATTAGTTTATTTTTTTTTAGCAAGAAAAGGTTATTTTATTTTTTCTTTCAAAGTATTGACAGTTTTAGTTGTAATTATATATTGATATACTTTCATCATCTAATATATTGAAGGTCTTTAGAAAAAAATAACTTTATTTAAATATTCCAAATACATTCAACTGTTATAATAGGACACCGGTTAGTATATGCACAACATTTTGAGAAGTATTATTCCCCCTTCTTTTTCAGGTGTTGCTGGCCTGACTAGTAATAGCACTAGCATGGAAATCGAACCTGAACCCTTAGATTCCCATGTTAGTACTGTCACTGGTCAGGCCAACAACACCCGAAGAAGAGGGAAAATAATACCTCTCGAAATGTTATGCATATACTAATCAGTGTGCTATTACTAACAATTGAAGATGTTTGGAATATTTAAATAAAGTTAAATTTTTTTAAAGACATTCAATACTTATTAAATTATGGAAATAGACAAATATATAAATACAAATAAAACAACACCACCATCACAAACCTTCAGGAAAACATTGACAGTTTTAATTCTTTGTAATTTGTTTCCACAGCATTTTGAAATTATTTTGAGAAAATTTTTGGATAGAAAAATATATAATTTTTTTATTAGTTCAAAAATATTCCTGATTACTTTTACACAATAATTGTTTAATAATTATTTAAAACAAAAAGAATATATATATACACTATGATTTTATTTGTATATGTTTTATTTTTAAAAATAGAAGTTATTATATTTGCTATAATATTATCAAAGAAAATAACAAAGTGATTGCATACCTGTCAATTCAACACAAGATAACAGAATATTGTCCCCCAGTTAATTTTTCTCAAGTCCTCTTAATCCTGTGTAATTTCAATTATAGCCACATAGTTTTAAAAGTAATTAAATTTGGTTTATAATGACTATGAGGGTGAGCCTCAACTGTAGAGATTATCGCATCCTTTTTATTAATATTGATTCATTTCAGGAAAAAAGTTTTTCCAATTTGAATCCGGTTATCTAATTCATAGTCATGTTTTTCCACATTGCACTAGCACACTTCCTTATTTCATCCATCCATATATCTTGCATGTGGTCTTTTTCTAGGTCTTTTACAATCTCTTGGAATTCAGTTTAAGATTTCAACTGCCCATCTATTATCATCTCTTCTAGGAATGTGTCGAGTTCAACTCCACTTCAGTTTCTTAATTCTTTTAATGATGTCATTGATAGCTCTTTGTTTTCTCATCCATAGATTTCAATTATAATCTCTACTTCAATAAATGATCTGAAGACCACATTTTACTTCAGTCATCTCACATCCTTATGTAAAGATTATTAAAACATGTTTATTAAATTTTTTATTTTCAAACACATAGGCATATTTCCTTTTAATACTAAGTTATTTCTATTAAAAGCATTCCAACCAAATTTAATTCTGTGATTAATTTCATTCTATGTTTCCATCTATATTAATAATCTGACCAAATCACCCTGTTGTATCCCCATGCCAACATTAATTGTATTGTATCACCATATTGTCTAAAAATTGCTGTTGCATTTTGATAAATATTCTTTGGAGTATTAGAAATATATCACGTTTGTTTCTTAATGATCTTAAGCTTTATTTATCAAGACATATAGAATCAAATATCTTTTTATAATCTATTAATCCAAAGTCTAACTTTCACCCATAGTCATTGGTTTTTTCTCTAATTTCTCTCTATGATAATCTTTAGTTTAATAAATGATTATTCATAATCATTACTGTATTTATCTAGAGTGATTGGTGTCAAAGTTGTGGGTCGAATAAGTTTGACACTTGTAATTCTAAATGTAACAATTTACTATTGATAAATACTATACATATAATGAAGAGATATGTGAGATATGGTGACCTGGGTCAACTGATGAGTACTAGTTTAGCATGAAATGCATTCAGGGGATCATTTGTCATTTATTCCATCTTTATTCATATGTTTTGAAATTATAGAATATGTGCTGGTATTGAGATTACTTAATCCATTTATAAAGATATTACACATGGGATAGAAAAATATGGCTAACTCTGTGTGTGTTAATAAAAACCAGATATATTAATCTTTAACTGAAATTTAAAGTTTATATCTGGGCTGGAAATAATCTCTAGTTTAATAAATAATTAGTGATAATCATTACTATATTTATCTAGAGTGATGGGTGTCAAAGTTGTGGGTAGAATAAGTTTGACACTTGTAATTCAAAATGTAACAATTTACTTTTAATAAATATTTAATATGTAATAAAGATATATATGAGTGATAGTGATCTGTGCCAACTGATGAGTGCTGGTCAGCATGAAATGCACCTTGGAGATCATTTGCCTTTTTTGTATCTTTATTCATATGATTTATAAAGTATGTGGGGATTGTGTAATATGTTTATTTTTCTGAATACTTGGATATGATCCATTGTGCTAAAATCACTTTTAAATATAGTTCGTCATTTGGTTGATTAGAATGCAACGTTTGAAATAGAGATAAGCTGTAATTATCTTGGTAAACATTTTATATAGAACTGATAAAAGACTGATAGATCTGAAATTTTTAATATCTTTCTTATCATATTTTTTAAATATCAATATTAGTATTGCATTCTTTCTATCATTTGGTAAATCTTTATCATTTATACATTTGGTATAAAATTTTCCAACAATGTTTTTTATTTCTTCTTATTCTTTTTTTAAGATATCAATTATAATTCTAGCATTTCTCAAACTTTTCTCCTTTTTCATAGATTTAATTCCATGTTTTACTTTTTATTTAAAATGCTGGGAAATTTAGAAGATGTATTAGTTGTAAGGGATTTGACCAGAAAGAGACCATATGTGAGATGGATAAATGAAATAAGGAAGTGTGCATGGGTGATGTAGAGAAAAGAGGCTAGAGATTGAAGATGGATTGAATATAGAGAAAAAGGGCTAGAGATTGAAGATGGATTGAACTTGGAGTCCTGCTGAGGATTTATAATGGCTGACAATAATGACGGTCATTACTATATTATTCTTTATGAACTCTTTGAAACGTTTTATGATGTTATCTCTTTTTTTAGTAATAGTTCAAGCTTATCTTCTTATTGCAGAAATATGTTTGCTACCAATACCAAAAACACTCTTGAGAATTTTATTCTTTTCTATAGCTTTCTTTACTAATTTACAATTATACTTTCTTATATTGTTATCAACTCTTTTTCACACCATTTTATAAAATTCTAAATATTCAATTCTTCCTAATGCAACATTTTTATATATTTTCATATTTCCTCTTTTCTTCATACATTCTCAAAATTTTACTGGCAAATTATTTCTTTTTTGATCCAGCTATCTTTTTTGCAATTCTTAATAGAACATTATTTATCTTCTTATTGATTTCATTCAAGTTTGATCCACCTTTAAAATATGGTAATATGTTAAAACAAATTTCAAATTTTAATTTAAATCAATTGGAGGGTTGCTAGAAGTTGAAAATATCATCCATTGATGTTGTCTTTCTTAATAGTTTTTGTCTTTCTAGTTTGGAATAATGAAAGATTGTATTTGTATTGTGTAATGGAGATATCTTAGTATTGTTTGGTTATATTATTATTATTATTATTATTATTATTATTATTATTATTATTATTATTATTATTATTATTATTATTATTATTATTATTATTATTATTATTATTATTATTATTATTATTATTATTATTATTATTATTATTATTATTATTATTATTATTATTATTATTATTGCCATTATTATTATTATTATTATTAATTATTATTATTATTGCCATTATTATTAATTACTACTACTATTATTACTACTACTACAACAACTACTACTGCTACTGCTGCTGCTGCTATGTCATTGAAACTATCTAAAAAGAAAAGTATTTGGTTTAGGAATTGACTTAGTCAATGGTAATCACCCTATGTTTAATCTGTATTATCAATTATTAATTTAAAGCCAATGATTTTAAAAAAGCAGTATCATGAGAGAAATGATATCAGTTCTATTAAAATTACATTAACTTTGTAGCATTTTATTATTTTCATAGAGGATTGGATCCTGTTTGTCATTTTGATATTGTCATATCTCACCTTGCCTTCAGAAGTTGACTAGTCCAGATTCCTTCCAGATCTGATCAGACTAAGCATTCACTGCCACTAGCCAATGGTTAGTATGAGCCAATAGGCAGTGAGGCTCTCTGAATCTGATTGCTTCCAGTGAGGTTGGGGATCTGGCAATAAATAGTCAGCCTTTTTGGGGGTAAAGCAGAGAACATCTGTCTAATCCAAGCAACAGTATGAATTTCTTCTCTTTGAAACCTTTCTCAACAGTATTTCCCTCCTAGCCATAATGCTATCAGTCTATGCAGTGAGGCAAGCCCACAATAGAACTGGAAGTTGTTAGAACTAGAGCTGACATGAGGCAAGCTGTCTGGTACAGCCAGAAGAGTCATTAGACAAATTCAGCAGGTTGACTGTTACATATACTTGGAAGTGAGTTGAGTCATTCAGTCATAACTGGTTTGGCATTAATTGAGACTATATACCTGGAATTACAGTCATTGATATTAATCCTAATAAATTATATTAATTAAACTTCAGGCATTCATATTTTTTGTTACAATTGGTTTGAGTCTGCAATCGAGACCAAACACAACAGAAACTCAAACCAACAGTAACAAAAAATATGAACACATGAAGTTTAATTAATTTAATTTATTAGGATTAAATACATTTACATTATATACAATTAAAGAATATACTTCCAGGTATATAGTCTCAATTAATGTGGGGCTGCTCAAAGGACTCGACTCACTTCCAGCTGTATGTTACAGCCTGCTGAGTGAGTTTGTCTAATGATTTTGGATGTACCCAGCAGCTTGCCTTGAGTCAGCTCTGGTCTTAGCTGCTTTCAGTTCTATGGTGTGTTTACCTTACTGCATAGACTGACAACATAATGGTTAGAAGGGGAACACACTCTGTTAGCAGAGATTTCAAAGGAGAATGCATACTGTCATTTCTGAGAGTGCAATAAAATGTGGCAAGAAGATGGCAAGGACTTCCCTTTTTTCAGCAGAACTTAGTCTTTCAGATGTTCATCATCACCATCAGCTGGCAATGGTGGTTACATAGTGGCAGCATAGAAATTGAGCTGGTAACTGATTTGAGGAGTTTACTCCATTGGCATCTTAATGACCAATTTAGGTATTTTCATGTCTCTCAGCTTTCTCTCAAAAATCTTTATTATAATAATGGTGTCCACACAAGGATCAATCTCACTACTTTGAAAGGATTACAATTTGAAGCACATAGCAGTTCTCCCTCCTTTCATAAAGTTCTATATCGCTTTTTTGCTTATAATATTTCTCCCAGTTCAACCAACGCTGGATCGCCTGGACATTTTACAGCAGAACACTCACAGCTGACCAGAATGAAAAGTGGCAAGGTGAACAAAATATATTAGAGAAAGAGACCCACCCAACCTCTGTTGAACACTTTTTATAGCACTCTCCTCTCAATACAAATTGAGTATCTCCTCATCACTATTGCATCAGCCAACTCTAAATTCTTGGTTAATTGATTGCAAAACTTGGTACAGCTTTTTTCACCTTTTTTTTGATCTTTTATTTCTTTCTAATTTTCCACTCAGATCTTCTTAATTTCTCAAGGAGTTCCATTTACATCAATTTTCTAATTTTTTAAAATTGGAAAGCTTTTTCACTTTTCCCTCTGACAAAAGATCAAAAAGCAACAATTCTAAAATAAAATCACTTTAGATTTTTTCTCTGCCGATATTGGCATTAAATTACTTTACATTTTTATTTTTAAAAATAAAATACAAAGCATGGGATGACCATTTCAATCCATTAGTGAAAATTAAAATTTGGTCATACAATAACAACCTGCATTTGTTTTAACTTATTAACAAAAAAAAAAGATAAACATAAAAAAAAGGTGTGCAGAATATTTACAACCACTATGACCCTTCTATATAAATATACTTGCACATAAACAATTTAAAAATGCAAACTGGTAAAACTCACGCTAATTAAAAAAAAAAATCATATATAAAAATTATAAATTGTAACTCTTATAATATTTTATTTATTCCTGTATGTAAAAATATCTGCACAGACTACCATCATTCATTCAATAGTACACTTATATAATTTTGTACTTTATTCATTGACCCTTTCAACGATTATTATTTAATTGGCCGAATGAGTTAAAAATCAAAACTTGTAATTGGCCAACTCACAACTTTAACAAAATCTATTGTTAAAATAGATCACTTTTAATAATATAAATACGTTAGTTTCGTTTGTAAAAAGTATATTACTGAATTCTCAGATTACGAAAGCAAACGAAAGTCTTTTCAAAAATAAAATTTGATTTATAATTTAAAAAATATTCAATTGCGGTGAAATAAAAATAACCGCTATTCAACCAACCAAAAAAGATTGCTGACGCAATCTTTTTTTTTTCACTTTAACGTTACGATCAATATGTAGCAATAAATAAATAATTCTTGGTAATATCTTAACTATTTTTCTAAAATAATTTGATTTTTAGTATTATTTTATCAATAATAATTTGTAATTCAATTCAAATATTGTTTAAAATGTTGTAAACATTCGTTTATCATTTTCGTAATAAAAATCAAAACGAACGTAACTTTTTACTTTTTGGCAGCCATTTCCCTTTCGTTTATCATTTTCGTAATAAAAATCAAAACGAACGTAACTTTTTACTTTTTGGCAGCCATTTCCCTTTCTGACAGAAGTGGGACAGTCAATAAGATTCAAGAAAAGTTGGTGAGGAGGCGGTGCTTTGGTTTGTTTGACATATATGGTCATTTTTATTGATTTTTTACTTGTAAAATAACTCTGAAGAGGGCACCATCTTACAGAACTTTTGATTTTCTTTCGAATGACATATCATATGTATATGTGCGATAAAAAGTAGCCGATTTAGAATGACGTCAAATCTTCTCGTTTTTAGACGAGTCGTGCATTTTAAGCGTTAATATAACTTAGATAACATATAAATCGATATACATATAAGTAGTGAGAGCTTTCACTATGGCTATCTTACATATTGTCACTCTATGAGTGCCCATCACATTACCCCCGTTTAATGAGGCATTGAAATGGGAATAACCATTTCATGTCTCAACTATCTGACTATCTCATTCTCAAGACAAACCAAACCCATACAACAAAATAATATTTATAATTTCTCTCTCTAGTACACTTATATAATTTTGTACTTTATTCATTAATATAACTTAGATAACATATAAATCTATATACATATAAGTAGTGAGACCTTTCACTATATACATATAAGTAGTGAGAGCTTTCACTATGGCTATCTTACATATTGTCACTCTATGTGTGCCCATCACATTACCCCCCCTTTTATGAGGCATTGAAATGGGAATAACCATTTCATGTCTCAACTATCTGACTATCTCTCCCTCAAGACAAACCAAACCCATACAACAAAATAATATTTATAAATTTCTCTCTCTGTGCTAATCATTAGCATTTAAATGCTCATGACCCTTTAAGTATTGACATATCAAGTTATGAGCATCCACTTTTCCCAACCCACAAGTTAGAGATAATGGAGACACTGAGCATCAGTAGATACATCCTTCATCTAGAATCCCATGACCACTACACAAAGCAATAGATTAAAAACAAATTAAATACATCCTTGTTCATACTTTGTTGGAGTTTTACAGGATCTTGTGCATTATCAAGATAGAGAGTCCCACTCTTAACTAAGAGCCCTGCACCATGCCAACTTCCTTTGCTGAAACATGTGTGTTTGATGAGGCATTAATCTGAGAGGGATTTTTCATCTCTGTAGATTTATGGGAAAATGATACATATCCTAGAGTATAAACATAACTTGCGATAGTGCCACAGAAGTTCCAGACTACCGAAAGATCTTCAAACAACACCCAGAACTCTAATAATTTGCTACTCTAGAGTACAAAAAATACAAATAAGCAACAACCTACACTTACTATACCTAGAAAACTACAAATCTACATCACCAACCTTTAAACAAGACTAATACTACATCCTGGCACAGGTGAAGATAGCCTGGTCTTCCTTTTCCCATATTTGCATAACTGGTCCTCACTCATTTCTTTTGAGCTACTATATAGCACTGGATTTTGGCTCCTAGATCAGGTCCTTCTCTTTGAATAAGGTTGTTCAAAATGGTTACTGTCTCCCCCCCCAGCTCATTGCATTAATGTGTATGCCCTCTCTGGCTTTGTTGGGCAGATGGTCTTGCTGACACATGTCCACAGCATTTTAAAGTCAGCAACTACTTATATGGCAGCCACATTAATAATTAGTAACATCTTTTCAATTCTAATGGGGCAGATTATGGTGAATTATCCAAACAATCTGACCCTCCAATGTATTGCATGCATTTAACATTCTTAGTTTGACCACCTGCCTGCTAAAGAATCTGGAATAGATTTACCCCCCCCCACCACCACCACCACCACTTGCCATGAACTTTTTCTGCATTACTTGATATAGGTTTATCTCCTGGCACTTCTTGCACCCAGAAGTTTTTTAGAAGGGTTACTTTATAATCTTTAAACATCACAGGGTGGTGAAATAAGGATTCCCTCCATTATTGTGAATCCCTCTGCAGGTGATTGCACTCAATGACCAGTTTTCTTGGTTCAGACATTTGATTTATGTAGAAGTATTTTTTCAAGCTATTGATATGCTCTATAGGGATTTCCTCCTTTGTTTTTGACAAATTCTGACTTTGAGGAACTGGTTTATGTTAGACTGAGGTGACCTATTCTCCCCCCATTTCTAATTTATCCTCCCAAAGACCATCATGACTATCCTTTTCTTTTTCTACATCCTGATCATTCACTCCTTGCTTATTGTTTTGCAAACAGTATCTCTAATGTCATATCAATATATCCTTTTTATTTCTGTTGAACCCCTGATACAGGTTTTTCATTCATTGTTATCCTCAAATCCTTCACTTTTCCTTCTAATTCATTTACAGCTTTATGAATGTCCACCCTACTTCCTTAATTTTTCCTTTCATATTCACACAAATCTCGACTTTGTCCATCATTGCTGTCTGTTCCTCTTTAATGATACTAATGATTTGTGGTATCAATCTAACTGATCACCTATTGAAAATCTCTCTATCTTATCATTTTCTAATAAGACTCTTCCAGCTCTTTAATTTTGCCATTGCAGCTTTCTTGCTTTTTGACTATTTCTTCAACCTTTTGGTAGATATCTTGTTGAAGATCCTCATACTTTTCCTCCATTTATTGCTTGACATCTACTTCTTCCACCCTATTATTGGTGTGTTGATGGAGGTCCTACAATCTCTCCTCATTTTTTTGCATTAGTTCATCCATATTTTGAAGCTTTGCTTCCATGCACAATGATATATCATTTATCTTATTACTCATATTTTGTGGCATCTCCTTTTTCATATCCTTCATCTTTTGTGACATATTCATGTTTTGTGCCATCTCAGTTGATATATCTTTCTTCATATCATTCATATTTTGTGATATATTATTCATATATTGTTATTCATATATTGTGAATCTCATTTGACATCTCCTTCATATAATTTATATTTTGTATTAGTTTCTTCATCATTTCTATCAACCCCACCTTGTTCCCTTTGGGCTTTTCCTCCACTTGCTGATTGTTAAACATGCCATCTTATTTTTTCCTGTTTTTCTGACTGATTTTCTTCAGCTGGTTCACCATTTGAGGTGGCCTTCTTTTTGATTATATTATGTTCTTGCTCCATTTTTTTTTGAGCAAGATCTTATTAACATTTATGACACCCTACATTTATTAAACAACCTTAAATTGCTTTCTTGTACTTTTCTTTTTTTTTTTTATCTGCGCTTATGTTTTTTTTATTGACTAACTTATTTATATATATGGATATCACCATGCACCTAACTCCCATTTTCCCGGCTACTCTATATTTCATAACCTGCATCTGCCATTAAACATAAAAAAAAACACCAAGTCTCAATAGCTTCAATATATACTAACATTAAAATAAATAACAAAAAAATCACCATCTACCAAGAATGCCTTTTTTATTCTTTTCTAAATAATAAAATAAAACAATGATTAGCAATGAAAGTCCTCCACCCATTTTAAATTTATATACCATTCATATATATACATAGGAGCTCATCTCTCTCTCCAACCAATCTGTTTAACTTCTTACTATAAGCAAAAAAAAAAATTTTTTTTTTCCAAGAAAAACTTCCCGTTTTCGAGCTTTTTACGTTAGATAACCATATTTTTGCTATACCCGCTGTGTTGGTTCACCAATTTCTACTATACCAGTCAATGGCTACTCTTTAAATTTATACATGTGCGCAAGATTGAACGTGAGTTTACTGTCATGCATAAAAATATGACATCATAATAAACTCAATATTAAACTCCAGAATGAATGAATTAAACCTGTTTAATTGAAGTTTAAATGAGTGAGATCAAACAAAAGCTGGTTATATTTCCTGATCTCTCCCTTATCAAACTTTATTGCCATGCAAATTGATATCCTAAGATTGGCCATGGCATACCTTTGAAAGACAGAATTTTAACCTTGCCTTTATGCACCACTTTTGGAAAGAAAAAACCCTCTCCAGAAACAATATATCACTACCAACAGAACATACAAAAAACATAAAAAATAAAGAAAAGATATCAGCTTGTCAACAAACTTGTATTATCCCAGGTGGTCAATCTTTATCTCAGGTCAATAGTGGATAGCGATATTATTTGAAAATTTGTATAATCTTGTTGGAGAGAGATGAAATACAACTGAATAAACCTACCACCATTTGCACACATGAATAAATCATACTTTATTAAGGTAAGCATTATAATAAAAGAAAAATTAAGAAGTAGCAAAAAGGTGAATTATACACAGAAGTTCCCCCTTCCACATGGGTGAACCTTTTGATGCGCATATAAACACATTTCAACAAATATAATTTTCTTTTTTCTTTCAAAAAATGGAGTGGATATGTATATCTATATTAAAAGTACACAAATAACAAACAACTTATATACATATACACATACAAGCTTTCCAAAAATTAATGTGGGAAAATAATTTAAAGTATAGAACTCAAATGGAGACACAAGATAAAATATATGCATTACAAGAGAAATTAAAATAGAAATAAAATTCATTGCATCATGGTATACTGACAATAATAAAATAAATCAAAAAATGATACCATCCGGCTTCTTTCCGATTTCTTCCTATTAACCATCTCTGGACTTCAGAACTTCTTAGTGCACTACAAAACATGGTAACAAAGTGGCAAGGAATTCCATTCTTTTCAGCAGAATGTAGGCTTTGAGGTTAAATCACCATCAGCTGGCATTGGTGGCTACATGGTGGCAGCATAGAGCTGAACTGGTACATTGATGTGGGAAGTTTATTCCATTGCCATTTTAATGATCAATTTAGGTATTTTCATGTTTCTGAGTCTCCTCTCAAAAAGCTTTCTGATAATGGCAAGGTCCAACCAAGAATCGATCTCATCACTTTGAAGGGAGTATAATTTTTAGTTCATAGCAGCTCTCCCTCCTTTCATAAAGTTATATATGGATTTTTTGCCTATAATATTTCTCCCAGTTCAGCGAATGCTGGATCCCCTGGACACTTCCCTGCAGAACTCACAAAGCAGACCAAAAATGAAAAATAGCAAGGTGAATAAAATATATCAAAGAAGGGACCCCACCAGCTTCTGCTCAACACTTTTTACAGCACTCTCTTCACGATACAAATTGAGTATCCTCCCTATCACTATTCCATCAGTGAACTCTAAATTCTTGGCTAACGGATTGCAGCACTTGGTACAGCTTTTTATACCTTTTTTTCTCGGATCTTTTATTTTTATCTCCAATTTTCCACTCAGATCTTAATTTATCAAGGAGTTCCATTTACATCAATTTTTTTTATTTTTTTTTTAAAATTTGAAAACCGTTTCACTTTTTCCTCTTACAAAAGATCAAAAAGCAACAATTCTAAAATAGAATCACTTTAGATTTTTTCTCTACCGATATTGGCATTAAATTACTTTACATTTTTATTTTTAAAAATAAAATACAAAGCACAGGATGACCATTTCAATCCATTAGTGAAAATTAAAATTTGGTCATACAATAACAACCTGCATTTGTTTTAACTTATTAACAGAAAAAAAGATAAACATAAAAAAAAAGGTGTGCATAATATTTACAACCACTATGACCATTCTATATATATATATTCTTGCATGTAAACAACTTAAAAACGCAAATTGGTAAAATTCATGATAATTAAAAATTAAAAAATAATCATATATAAAAATTATAAATCATAACTCTTATGATCCTTTATTTACTCTTGTGTGTAGGTAAAAATATCTGCACAGACCATATCAATCATTCAATAGTAATAATTTTGTATTTTATTCATTAATATGACTTAGATAACATATAAATATATATATATATATAAGTGGTGAAAGCTTTCATTATGGCCACCTTGTGCTTGGCCACTCTAAGAGTGTTTGTCATAATATATATATATATCACAATAGCCAAAAAGCTTAATAAATCAATAGAATATTACAGCCTTTTGTCAAGGCAACCTTTGTAGGTAAAATATGGATTCCATCTTTTACTCTAATTTAAAATTTTTAAGTAGTTAGAATGCAGTCACATGATTGCAACAGATTTAGATTTTAATCTAAAACTAAAGGCAGATTAAAATCAATCTCAATCATGTGTAAGAACTCTTTGTCTATTTAAAGATCCTAAACCAGATGGAATCATCATTTATTTATGAGGTTGCCTTGACAACAATTTGTGGATATTCTCTTGATTTATTAAGCTTTAGCTATTGTGCTTGTATTTACATTTGGAACCCAATTAGCTATTAGCAATATGTAGTTAAAAATATATGGAAATTATAAAAATAAATAAATAAATAAATAATAAAACACAATTACTCATTTAAAAAGCTGCTTTTAATACTTCAAGCTGAGGACTCATCTACATCTTATCCAAAGCTTGGCTTAGCCCAGGGGTCACCAACCCTATGCCCGCTGGCACCATGGCACCTGCAGACCATTTTACGTGTACCCGCTGGCACCATGGCACCGGCAGACCATTTTACATGTGCCCGCCGCTATCCGAACACAATAAAAAATTATTTATCTGATACAAATAAATTTAATTTTTAAAATTTCTTATAAATTATTGTATTATATTGTAATCAAATTGTAGGGCATACTATACTTTTACCGCGTAAAAATATAAACATTAATTATATGTTAAAATTTTATTTTTGAAATAAATATTTTTTTTATATATTATGTGTATTATTAACAATATCCAACTATAAATTTACATTGAAAAAGTAAATGGTGCCTGCCCCCTGGCTGGTATTATAGAATGTGCTCTTAAGTGCAAAAAGGTTGGAGACCCCTGGCTTAGCCAATAATAAAGTTTTAGATTTAAATTTATTACCGTATTTGAGTTTCAGTTTTTCTTACATATTATCTGTGGTTTACACTTATAATCTAGCTATATATATATATATAAAACATATATACAAGTTAAAATCCAAAATAAAGCCAGAATTTTTTAGACTGTTGAACATTTGATAAAAAAAAAAGATTTTTTTTTTCCAAAATGGCAGGTCCACAAACCCTTACAGTTATCTAATAGACATGGGAAAGAGAAAGGTGAATAACTCCATGTGTGTGTATGTTTAAAATTAAAAACATCAGATATATTAATCTTTAACAGGCTTAAAATTTATATCTGTGCAAGAGATAATCTCTAGTTTAGAAAATGATTAGTAAAAATCATTATTGTATTTATTTGAGGTGGATGGTGTCAAAGTTGTGAGTGGAGATGAGTTTGATAATGGTAAATAAAAATGTAACAATTTACTTAATAAAAGGTATATACTTAGTTAATGAGTAACAATTTCTGTAGTGTAATTTTCACAACCCCATTCTCACTCATGGTAGTGTCTGTTTCAATCTGCTTTAACAACTTGTGAAAGGGTGTAATCCCAAACATGTGACCAAAAACATCTGAAAAAGATATATGATTTCTAAGATAAAAACCAATTCCTATCATGTGTTAGAGTGGTGTAACGAAAATTACAGAATACGTTATTCATTAAGTAGATAATTTCTAGTCTAATGAATGATTAATAAAAAAGATTACTATGTAGCTAGTAATTGTGAAATCTGTTTGAGAGATTGCATGCAGATGTTTTCGTAGCTTCTATTCATGCCTGAATCAGAAAAAAATATTCCAGGATCAATTATTTGATAATATGCATATATAAACAATTCAATGACATATTTATAAGTAAAGAATCGGATATGGATTTGAAGTACCACATCTCAAAGCCTACATTTAGCAACATATGACAGACACGTTGGGTAGAAGAGCGTAATAAAGGTTCAAAACATATGTTTAAACATTTTTACCTGTCTAAATAAAATAAAAAATGTTTTGAAATTATTAGCAGTCATAAACTTTTTTGGGTTCATCCTGCACCCATATATAATTTTCATTTATTAGAGTTAATAATGTGAAAAAATACTACTTATTAACCAAAATAATATAAATTTAACTAGAACTTAAAGAGATATATAAAAATATATGACATCATAAAATGGGTAGAAGACTTCTATCAAAAATTATATAGTAATAAAGAATAAGTACTTCCTATATCTATTACATCTTCCGAATTGCCCAGAATTTTAAATGAAGAAATGAGACATGCAATTAAATGTATGAAGAAAGGAGAGGCTCCAGGTAATGATGAAATTATAATTGATATATTAAAAGAAGCACGTGAAGAAATATAATTTTTTTAAAAGAAAAGTTATATAATAAATGTCTAAATGATAAAGATATACCAGATGATTGGAAGAATGCAGTATTAATATTTAAAAACGGTGGTAAAGAAATTAGAAATTACAGACTTATCAGCCTTTTATCAGTTTTATAAAAAAAATTTACTAAGATAATTACAACTCATCTACAGAGAACATTGGATTTCCACCAACCAAAAGAACAAGCTGGATTTAAAAGTGGGTTTAGTCATATCCAAGTAATGAGAGAAGTTATAGAAAGGACAAATAAATATGAGTTGCCATAATGCTTTAGATTATAGATTATGAAAAGGCATCATCAAGGTATAGATCCAGGATATTGTCATATTTTAAAGAATACTTATAAAAATGCAACAGCAAAAATTAGATTATATAATGATACTGGTAAAGTCAACATTGAGAAGAGTGTAAGACAAGGTGACTCCATATCTCCAAAACTTTTTATAGCAGTGCTGCAAAAAGTATTTTGTGGATTAAAATGGGAAGCTAAAGGAGTGAAAGTAAATGGAGATTATTTTGTCTTTTAGATTTTGTAGAAGATATAGTTGTTTTTGCAAATAATGCTTTAGAGCTGCAGGAGTTATCAGATGAAAGTAGGACTAAAGATAAATGTTAAAAAGAGTGAAGTAATGTTTAATGGATTTTCTCAAAATATGAAAATAAAAATTGATTATAATGAGTTAGAAGAAGTTAACAGTTACAAATATCTTGGTCAGATTATTAATACAGATGGAAACATAATGGATTAAATTAATCATAGAATTAAACTTGGTAGCAGTGCTTTTGGTAGAAATAACTTGATACTAAAAGGAAATATGCCTATGTGTTTGAAAAGGAAGGTTTTTAATAAACATGTTTTATCAGTTCTTACTTATGGATCTGAGACTTGGACACTTAATAGAAGAGCAATACAGAGACTTCAGACCACTCAAAGAAGTATGGAGAGATGCATGTTAGGAATAACAAGAAAAGATCGAAAATGCAATATATGGATAAGAGAACAAACAGGTGTTAGTGACCTTGTTGAAAAAATTAAAAGACTGAAGTGGATTGGGCTGGACATATTGCTAAAAGAGATGATAATAGATGGACAATTGAAATCTTAAACTGGATTCTAAGAGATTGTAAAAGATCCAGAAAAAGACCACATATGAGATGGATGGATGAAATAAAAAAGTATGTAGGGGTGATGTGGAGAAGAGAAGCTAAAGATCGGAGAAGATGCATTAAACTTGGAGAGACCTTCATCCTGCAGTGGATTGATAATGGTTGATGATGGTGATGACGATGAACGTAACTGTTATATTTTTATCTAAATTGGAAAATGCTGGATATATATGTATTTACGGTCACACTGAATGTATTAAGCAGTGGTTATGGTAACTTTGTGGTAAATAAAAATTTCTTGTAATATTTTTTGTCAAGGTGAAAAAAATATTCAGTCTAGACATATTATCAATGGGGAATAACGTTCATACGTATTTTAAAGCGTGCATTATTTACTATTTGTATTATTTACTCAATTGAATTGCCCATAAATCAAATACGTTTTTTATTATTATTTCTTGTCATATTAGAGGCTAAATGGTAATATGTTCTAATTTGTTGAACTTGCAATTTGCTGTGAATGTTTGTTTTATGACATTGTGATCAGTTTTCCTTCACTGACAAAATAAAGAAGCTTCATCAAGCAGAATAAATTGTACTATTGGAACTTGCCAAAAACGAAGCAATTATATATCTGTGACTGACAGTGGCAGGGCCTGTTCAGGAAGCGATTGATAATTTACTTTTTAGTATTTTTTTTTCACTTTTTAAAATGTTATGTACTTCACTTTCTTTAAAGTAGTATTTGAATTAATACATAGTGAATTACGGGCGAGGTTTACATTCATTATGCTGGTTCGGCATGAAATACAATTATTGGAGATCATTTATCTTTTTCACATACGTTTATTGGAAGATCATTTATCTTTTTCACACGTGTGTGATCAGATGTATCGGTTGTATGAGATGGATCGAAGGGAGTTTGGAAGTCTGAGTTCAAATCCCCTATAATTAAATCTAAACTGCAGGGATATAAAGTATACCTGTATTTTAATATTATATTTAAAAATCTCTATAGTACTTTTAATATACGTATTAAGGGCACATCGTGTTAAAAAAAATAGAAAATGTAGTTTAGACCCCCTCTCTCACCTCCAATCTAGATTTTTGAGTATACTGTACTCTCAGCTATATCTAGGATATAACTTTTCATGTAATACTTATTATCGTTGTCATCAGTCACTCGCAAATGAATAATGAAAATAACATCACCACCAACAACAATAATAATAAATTCATTAGAGGTGATTAGAGGTGAGTTTTATGATGACTACATAAACCATCTATGAACAACAAATATATCGACATATAAAACAAGCTAAATTCATTATTATTTTATTATTTTGCTGCCTTTTAATTTGTTCTGCAGAAAACGTTCTGTAATACTTCAACGTTATGTCTACTTATAACACACTACAGTATATTCTATTTTCTGCCATTTCTTCACAATGAAAATAGTCGGATTGTGTTTGTCTGAAACTTTGTGACAATGGTATTGCAGTTATAACCCTATGCTGACTATTTCCACAATCTAATAATTTTTTAAATGTTTTTAGAAAAAATCCAAACTTTAAACTTTCCAAATACGTTCAACTGTTAGTATAATATTACATAGAATAGAAAATGCCAATGACTAATACCACTCTCATGTAAGATAGGGACTGGTTTCTATCCACTTGTAATATCTTATGGAGGGGTTTAATCATAAACATATGACCAAAGATATGTGAAAAAAAAATTAACCCCATGGTGCATATTTCATGCTGAACCAGCATTCATCAGTTAACCCAGATCACAATCTAAAACACGTCAATATTTATTGTTTAACATATATATATATATATAGCCAATTAAGTATATTAATAATATTTATTAATCATTGATTAGATTAGAGATTATCTATTTAATGAATAATATTTCTTTGGTGTAATTTTCACTACACCACTCATGCAAAGTAGGGACTGGTTTCTATCTACTTTTAATGCATTGTGGAGGGGAGGTAACCATGAACATATGAGCAAAGACATAGAATAAAGATGTATAATTCCCAAGATGCCCATTTTGTGTTGAATCAGCACTCATCAATTGATCTAGATCACATTTTCTTACACCTACCTTTATCATTGTTCAGATATATGTAAGACTATGTAATCTGGACCAATTGATGAGTGTTGGCTCAGCACAAAATGTGCATCTTGGGAATCATACACCTTTTTTTACATGTTTTTGGTCATATGTTTATGATTACATCACCCTCCACAAATTGTTATAAGTGCATAGAAACCAGTTCCTGGTTTGCATGAGAATGGTATAGTGAAAATGACACTATAGAAATATTATTTATTAAGTGGGTAATCTCTAGTCTAATGAATGAATAATAAAAATTATTAATATACTTTCATCAAGTGGCTTATGTTAAAGTTGTGAGAGTAGAAATTATGACACCAATTAAACTGGAGTAATATTCTATCTATAAATACTGAACAATGATAAAGATATGTCTAAAAGAATGTGATTTGGGCTAATTGATGAGTGCTGGTTCAGCATGAAATGTGCATTTTAGGGATGATACATCTTTTTTACATGGCTTTGGTCAATATGTTATGCTTACACCTCTCCACAAAGTGTTAAAAGCATATAGAAAACAGTCCATACCTTGTGTGAGAATAATGTAGTGAAAATTACACTACAGTAATATTATTTAAGTGCATAATCTCTAGTGTAATAAATGTCTAATAAATTTTTTTAGTAAATAATATAACAAATAGTATTATTCTCTTCTCCTGCTACTACTACCACTGCTCACTTAAAATGTTGGTCATATACTAATCTGTGTGCTGTAGTTAACTGTTAAATGTACTTAGGAAGTTTAAATAGAGTTTGAATTTTTCTAAAAACCTTTAACAATTAATATTAGGTGATAGAAATAAGCCAGCATATAAACACAATCAATGTTGCACTTCTTTAAATCGTCTTTGCGATCATAATGTAAACAGGGGTCTACTTCTTTCATAAAAATTGTATTTAAGGTTACCATAAAATGACCTTTTAGAAAGCATTTTTTTCAAACATCCAATTGAATTGATGTGATTTTATAACAGTGGATTCTGAACCAGAAAGTTGAAAAAGATATTGATTGATTTTATGAGCTTATTGTATTTTTAAATTTTTATGGAATATCCTTAAATCAAACTTTTTTAATGTTTTTATATTGTGCCAACAGGGTGTTCACGTTTCACATCCATGCATTAAATTAGATAAAGTAACAACTCTATATACAGCTTACATAGTTACCGCAGTTATTACCCTGTGATAAAACACCTTATCAATCAATTTGTTAAAAACAACAGTAACACAGTTGAATTTTGCTGTATGTAATCTAAATCAATTTTTCTACTTATAAAATTTATCAAAATATGTTGGTTCACATTCCTAATTAAGTTGATGACTATCAAGCTAAAAGTTGATATTTTTTCTTCCTCCAGTAGCTGATATAAGTTGATAGAAGACAAAATAGCCTTTAACTAATTTATTCTAGGCAAAGATCTTTTCAACATTTCTCTCTTGAAAAATTTTGAGAGAGAAGATAATATTCATCTGAAGGACACTGACAGTTTCCTTTTTTGTGTGTTTTATACTCTCGCTAAGAAAAGCAAAATGCCAGCATACAGACCATGATTAGATGGATCTGCTGTGATTCATCTTTTTGACAACAAATTGTATGCTTGCTAAAACTTTAAAAAAAAATTCAATCTTTAAATCCTAGGCAGCAGTATATCACACAAACATTCAAATTGATATGCATGAAAAACTTTTATAATTTTTATGCACATATAACAATGACAGTCACTTTGTTTCATGCAAATATACTTATTATATTTATAATTCAATTTGTTTTGCTTTATTGTTTTAAAAATAAATAAATAACAATGAAATTTCATAAACAACAATATGTAAAATTAAGAGCATGCTAATGAGCTCTAAACAAGCTTTTTTTAATTTTTTTATTATGATAATTGCTACTACAAGAGAAGGCATTCAAATCATCTTCATCTTAGATTGTCCCCAACCCCAGATCGGCTTTGATCTATGGGTCTCTTCAGTGAGGAGTTGGGACACTAGATTTAAAAAAACCAACTCAAGCTAAGCATTTATCTAAAAGTTAATTGTCAAGAAGAAGATCTGAAACTTTTAGACATCTGCATGTCTTTAAAGTCAGCTCTCCAACTGAAAAAATCATATGGGCCTGAACTTAATTCAGATACTCTATATATTAATAGGCTTAGCCATTTAATTTAGCCAAAGCCTCAACATGCAGATGTCTAAAAGTTTCAGATCTTCTTCTTGACAATTAACTTTTAGATAAATGCTTAGCTTGAGTTGGCTTTTTGAATCTAGTGTCCCAACTCCTCACTGAAGAGACCCATAGGTCGAAACCGGTCTGGGAATGGGGACAATCTAAGATAAAGATGATTTGAATGTCTTCTCTTGTAGTAGCATTTATCATAATAAAATTTAAAAAAAAAGCTTGTTCAGAGCTCATTAGCATGCTCTTAATTTTACATATTGGTAAATGCAAGCTATATATAAGTCATGTGACATCTGACTTTTTATTCTTATTATAAACAACAATAACAACAACAACAAAACCATGAAAGTAATACAGTGTGTTTGAAGCATGAAAATAGTATAATTATTTAGAAAAAAGCATGAAAATAGTAAATTTATTTAGAAAGAAAACCTTAATATCTTTAATGCACAAACAATGATTGAAAAATAATATTTTCAATAAATGTCATGTGATCAACAAAAACGTTCAGTGAGAAATTCTATTAGCAATGATAACAAATGGTTGTTATGACAACAAAGCAAAAAACATGAAAAGTATATGTTTCAAAGCTTAAAATGAATCTGTTAAGCAAACAAACAATGATTAAAAAACAAATATTTCAATAAGGGTCATCAATATAAACACTCCAGAAGAAATGAAATTAGTGCTTGCCATGATCACTAATTCAATTCTTGACATAATGTTCCCATTCATCGCATAATATTTTTAATTAAAAAGGATTTGAATCCTCCTTTTCAAGCTCCCTTTCATTCACTTCATTTTATACAACCGATATACATGACCACATACATGATCTCCAACATTCGTATTTTGTACTGAACCAGTACTCATCAGTTGGTCCAGATTATCATCTCCTACACATAAATATAATCAGTGCTCAGTTTACATTAAGATAGCAAATCTTCAAAGATTAATGGACAGGCTTCAATCTTCTCCACTCTCCAACTTTTCAGCCATCTATATTATTGAAAATCTGATGATGACATGTTCAAAGTCCTTGTTTGCTGATTTTGTTGTCATACCCATGTTGGCCATAAGTCATTTTGACCCTTCTTATGTAGAACCTTAAGACCACAGAAGAGATATGTGCAGAATACAAGCTGAATCTAATATTTAAATACAAGTATAGTATATATTCTTAAGCTAGATGTAATTAGGGGGGATTTGAACCCAGACCTTTAAATCCCTTCAGTCACCCCCTCCATTTTATACAGCCAATACATATGATCACATAAAGTGAAAAAGATAAATGACCTCCAATATATATATATAACAATAAAAATTATAAATATAACAATAATTACCATCATATTTATTATTTTTATTGTTATTACAATAGTTTTTTAATTAACAGACATTATATATATATATATTGTAATTATAATTGAAATAATATTTTTAAACGGTTTATAAACAATTCAAACAATCTTTAAATCCGCAGAAGTACTTTCGGTTACTTTCAAACCTGCCTCAACTGCTATTAAATTCAAAAACTAAAAGCGGAAGCAAACGTCATCAATTCAAATTCCACGAATCTCGTATTTTAATGTTAGAAGCTTGTCGATTTATTAAATGTGTTTTATTCCTGTTTATAAAAATTGCCTCTTTAATTTTTCTTTTACTATGGTTTCTCTCTTCATGAAGAATTTTCACATTTTCAAAATTAAATTTAAATTTATGTTTACATGTTTTTTCATGATCAAAGAAAACTGAAGAAGATATTAAATCACTATTATTTTTATTTTTTACACGCTTATATAACAATTCGTGTTCCTTCAATCTTTTCTCAATGTTGCAACATTGAGAAAAGATTGAAGGAACACGAATTGTTATATAAGCGTGTAAAAAATAAAAATAATGGTGATTTAATATCTTCTTCAGTTTTCTTTGATCATGAAAAAACATGTAAACATAAATTTAAATTTAATTTTGAAAATGTGAAAATTCTTCATGAAGAGAGAAACCATAGTAAAAGAAAAATTAAAGAGGCAATTTTTATAAACAGGAATTAGCAGTTGAGGCAGGTTTGAAAGTAACCGAAAGTACTTCTGCGGATTTAAAGATTGTTTGAATTGTTTATAAACCGTTTAAAAATATTATTTCAATTATAATTACAATATTATTTTTAATTAACGGATATTTTTATTTATTTTATATATATATATTATGCTGAAACAGCATTCATCAATTGCATCATCTCCCACACATATAGGTATGTGGTCATGTGTATCAGTTATATAAGATGGGGTTGATGACTGAATGAAGTTTGGAAGACTGAGTTCAAATCGCCTCTAATTACATTTAGCTTAAGTATATATGCTATACTTATATTTAAGTGTGGCAATATTTTTTTAAATGATCGTTTGTTTACTAAAGACATCATTTTCAGATTTGTTTTCTAAATAAATATTATTTTCATGTTTTCAAATGGCTTATATTATTTTCACATTTTTGGTATTATGCAAAAAAATACTAAATGTATCGTATAATCTATTCTTGTCTGATGTGATGTATTTTGGCTTCTCCTTAAATGAAGTCAAGAATATCTCAGCAATTATGCCTACATAAACCTGTTAGCCACTTTATTTTTCATTCCCCACTCTAAGTCTTTCCATATTCTGCCCCATCCCATTTCCACAACATAATCTTTGTCAACTCTATGGCCTTTATATCTAAATCCCCTTATCTTTTCACACCCCAGCATAAAAACCAATAACTCACTTTCTGTATAATCACTTTGTTCATATCTATTCTCCCATAACTTCATTATCTGTACCCTTTCTCCTTTCAAGCATTTACATTCAATCAACAGATGCCTAACATTTTCTATACCTTGCTTACACGATTTGCACACTAAATCTCCCACAGTTTTCCATTTACATGTATATTCTCTTGTTGCTAAAGATCCTGCTCGAGCCTTAAACAATAAACTACTTTCCTTACTATTATCATAAATTAACTCGCATCCAATGTTCCGTTTACTTCTACATATATTTAAACTCTTCTTACCCTCCATACTAGTTCTCCATCTCTCCAACTCCCTATTTTTTATTAATGCTTCTATTCTTTTATCCCATTCCTTATCACTATAACACTCAACAATCTTCCTAACACAATCATCCCACCTTTTATACAAGTATACTGATATAAATTCTTTATCCAAATCTTTTGCATATTGTATTACCTTTCTCAACCATCTCATAGCCCAATTAAATACTATTTTGGCTATTCTTTTATTATCCATAAACTGCAACCTACCAAACATTTTCATTTTACTTTTTGCATCTCTCATATAAAAACTTGACCATCCCATTTCTCCTTGAATTGCCTCCTTTGCTGTTCACATCTCTGCATCTAATGCATGTCTTCCTACTTCCCTTTGTACTTTCTCTAAATAATCTAAAACCCTTTTATTAACACATAATGCATCATTACCATATGTTAACCCTGCTACTGTAACTCCCTTCTATACAATTCTAGCTACACCATATTTATTATATGAAAATACTGTTAATTTCTTTACCAAACCCTTTCTTTTCTTTGCTTTGTTTACCAATTTTTTCTCCCATTCATCCAAGCAATTTTCCTGATTACATAAGATGATTCCCAAATATCTATATCTATCCACCACACTTAACTTTATATCCCCCAATGAAAATTCTACATCTTCTTTTTCCCCAGTATTAACCATCATTATATTTGATTTTTCTTCACTAAATTTAATCCCCATCTCTTTTCCCACCCTTGCACATGTCCTCAACATAATTTCCATATCCTCTCTTCTTTCTGCACACAAAAAAATATCCGCAAAAAAAGACCCAACAAGGTATATACTCCCTTGCCAGCTATTAACGGTATCTCTATCCCTCTCTTTTGGCATATGGATGGTAACCCCATCTACAGGTAGGACATATATGCAACTAGTAGTAGTTATACTTAAAGTTTTATAATTGTGAGTAGTAGGTAAAACATTTATTTAAAAACGGAGAACAATAAGAATTTTTTTTTTACTAATAGATATCTAACATGGTTACTTCACTAATCATTGATGCCATTAATATTTTATTTTCAGATCTTGGTATAAAGTTCTTGATTGGTTAGAATTAGAAATAGGATTTTAAAAAATTTATAGCTTTATGATTTTTTTATTATAAATAAAACCTTTGTTAAACAAAAATTATATACATTCTTACAATAATTAGTTACTATAATATATAAGGTATTGCAACCCCGCGACTTTTACATGACCCACCACTCTCCACTCTCCACACTGTCTCATA